>CM076575.1:1710712259-1710812029 GCA_034641835.2 Pinus albicaulis | reverse complement strand
TTTCAATGGCACTTCTTTTCGCTGCACTTCATCATGTGAATCATCTTGACCCTCATCGATTATGGAATCCTCTTTTCCATTCTTGTCGTTATCTCTTTCCACCTTCTTCAAATGTTGTTGATGACTTGTTGGATACAAAGTCCAACACTTGTCCACAAGGTGACCTTTCTTATGGCAATGAGTAATAAACAATTGCATCTTATTTTCAACATCATTTTCCTTGTCCAATGGGACTTTGACTTTTTGCCTCATTTATTTAGAAAGTTTCAATGTGTATGGATATCTTCTTCCAACATCTATAAACATTATGATTATTCAAACCACAAAAGGAACATGTGCAAGTTCTTTTATATATCTTATGTGAATATTTACCATGTTTATCATAATCAAAAGCAATTTGATTAAAGGAAAATTTATACCTTGAACATTCACCATTGTCGCGTTCTTGAGGAGGTGAATTTGATAAGGTAGTGGCTCTCCTCTGAATACTAGCAATGAATTCAATGACTAGATAGAGCTTTCAACATCCTCTTATTTTAAATTCTCATTAGCTGCATGTTTATTAACATCTTCTTGCAAAGTGGGTGTCAAACTTTTCCATTCATCATGAACACAAACTTCACAAGCTTGAGGTAATGAACACGAAATAAAATTCCTTCTTGGAAAAACTTCATGTGCCTCCTTGGCTTTGGAGCATTCTCCATCATGTTTTCCATAACCAAGACCCAAATAATTAGGCCCTTCCTCAACAACATTTGGCTCAACTATGCCTTGTACATGTTTGCTTTTAACCCTTTACTTTCATAGCCCATTTTCATCAAAAATTTGGACCTTATTCCTCTAGTGTGTCTCTCAAAAGCACGTACACATTCATTTTGAGAGGAAATTGAAGACATAAACCAATAGCTAATTCTTCTAACTAACCTTGACTAAAATGAGCTAAACTGTACTTTGATACCAACTTGATTTGAATATGGACAAACTAGTTTTATTGGGCTATCTCCCTCATTAGTTAAATAAAAATGTGTTTAGGATTGTCTAAAGTTAGCCAATTGGGAAGGGGTTTGTGTCAAGCTTTAAGTGTATTTTGTGAGAAATTTATGAGTTAATTAGCTTTTAAAAACTCATGTGTACAACAAATAAAATGCAAAATTTTTATTTAGGAAATTTTTTTCCCTCAATCCAGATTTCGATCATTGGACATGTAAGAGGAAGAAAGAGGGAATTCACTTTTCAAATTCTAGACCTTGTCTAAACCAAAATAAACTAGAGGTTTTGTTTTCAAATACATTCACTTATTTGGAAAAGTTCTAGCTACCAAAAGTCCATATGCCAATCTACCTCCCAAGAATCCATTTATTACACCACTGGTTAGTTTTTTGTCTTCCTATATTCTTTATCAACCTCTTCAGTGAGAACAACAAAATCTAAAACCTCTTCAAGGTCTTCAATCTGCTCGTAAAGTTAAATTACATGTCTTGATCAAGTCCAACAACAAAGAAACATTCAGTGACAACACCAAAATCTACAACTTCTTCAACATCTTCTAAACCATCTTCAAAGTCAATATTGTGTGCATCAAATTCCTTAGCAAGGTCATCAATGGAGTCATCAAAATTACTATTTCAAACTTCAATGCCAAAAATAAGTCGAAAGAATTCAATTTCTCCTCCAAAACCTTCTTCTCTAAGCAAAGCTAGCATGATGTCGTCGAGAAATTCAGTAATTCCACGAGGAAATTCTATGAAGATTAACTACCTTGAACTATTTTTTGCGTAGGGAAAGAGACACATTCCCATGTATGAGCATGAAAACATTATTTGATATTGTTAATTCCTCTAGTGTTTACTTCTACAAGTTCCATAGGCAGAGTCTGTAAAGGGCCAGGTAGCCTCTGGATCTCATCTTTTATGAAAGGTGACATATCTAGTAAATGCCCCTACAGTCAATCTCTGGAATGGATCTAAATAGAAGTTCTTAATTTTAATATCCATAAAACACAACAAATTTAAGGTAAACTATGTACATGTGTCATTTCTCCCACAAACTAAAGTGTATAAGTGGTAAATTTTATACCAAGTGTGCTCCCACCATGTAAAGCGCAATTTGGTGAACTTATTATTTTTATAATTTCTTTTTCGATTAAATTTAGTTTCACACATGATCAATTATTGCTTTGAAAGTTGTGTTCTACATAATTTGTGTACACTAAATTACAAATTGATTTTCTGAAATCTATTTTGTGTAAATGTCGACCAATAGATATATATCATGGAGGATGAACGACGAAGATCAGCCGAATCCCATATGGAGGTTCAGGGATCGGGGGATGTTCACGGTATTTAAATACAATCTTAAATCTCCATACATGTGTGTACATATGAAATTGATTTTTTATTAAATTGTGAGTTAAATTAGTTGTTAATAAGTTTCATATTTTAATTTTTAGGAGGTAAGAGGAGAAGGGTTTCTACTCCATCCATGGAGCGTGGCCAAGGTTCAACCGGTCGAGGTATGAGTGGTAGCAGGTTGTGGGAAGGGGGTGATATTTATTCCCCTGAAGGCCAATCAATGGCTGCTGGTTCTCAACAGGGTCACTGTGGGTCTAGTTCTCAGCAGCATCATTCTGGGTCTGGTTCTCAGCAGGGTCATGTTGGAGAAGATGCTAACCAGCAACATCAAGGTTGCCATCAATTTCAATATTTTTTCATTAAATTTGTACAAATTTTTTACACGTTTTTTTTCTAATATATGAAATTTTATATATATTGATGCAGAGGCCAAAAATGTTCGAGCTAGTCAAAATAGACGCAGGGTAGCTCGCTACATTCAAGAAGAAGGTTGTCAACCCAGCACAACTTATCCGGCCTAGATTAATGATATACCATGGGAAACCAACATGGCGGAATGCACCTTACAAAGGTGTGAAAGCCTTCATGCAAAATTTCAAAGAGATCTCGTGGCTTTGTGTCTATCTGCTGAGAGTCGACAAAGCCTTGAAATAGTTACACATTCATTGGGTGAAATGGTAAATGTGTACATAAATCTTGGGCCAATGAATGATTCATTTGTACAATTGATGAGAAAGAGAAAAGAAATAGTGATGGGTCCCGATAAATGGCAAGACATTAAACAAAAAGTTACAAGAGAAGTGGCCAAGTCAATGTTTAATTATAAGGAAGGGCCAAAGCGAAAAATGTTGAAGGTGCAATATTTCAAGCACCCAGACATAGCTCGTTATTTGTATGATCGGCATCTTGCGGCCTTTGGAAGGCTTCCATGGAACGATGAGGTTCCTGTTTATTTTGCACAAATGTTTTATGTAGAATTTTTTTTGGGTATGAAACCCAACTACAATGACCTTCCTTCAGAATTTTTTGGCTCGGGGAAAGGTCGATTATATGACCGTAAGGGCGCTAAGCGAGATGTGGAGTTGCCTTGCCCCGAGCCTCCATTGATGAGTCGACCGTTTCGAGTCGAAACTCTGCGATCAAAGATGGATGCGACTTCTCAAATAAGTCGAGAAGCAAGGGATGTTATGATCGACAATGTTCATAGCGGATTGAGTGGAGTCGATCTTTGTTTAAATCGACAAAGAGCACGTGAAAATGCACGTGCCAATTTTTTTTATTGTACAAATGAGGAGACTTACAACATGAATGTTGAAGATCTCCGAACATATGCAATAAATTGTCGCAATGGTTTGCAAGACCTAATTTTTCATGAGGAAGAGGGCACCGAAACGGTATGTGTTAGTGACCTTAGGGTTTGAAATTATTTTTACATATACATGTGTACAATTTGTAATAAATACATGTGTATGTACATGTATACATTTATTTGTATGTGTACATTAATCTAACAAAATGTATGATTATATGTTAAAACACCATTTGCAGTTCTCAGGCATGATGCGTGACGAAAATGTTAATATCACGTTCGGGACCTCTGGTTCAAACGATGCAGATGGGTTTGACCATCATGATATGTTGGCAAATGTTAGTGTTTTTTAAGTGACTCTAAAATAAATAATTGTTGCCACACATGTACATGTATGTATATATATAATTTGATAAAATGTTTTAACAGGTACCGATTCTGTCTGATGTTTTTGGGATGGCGGTACCTTCTTCTTCCTTAGGAGATGTACCTTCTACTTCATTGGGAGATGAGCCACAAGTATGGACAATTTTTCACAAGTTTAAAATTTATTTTTAAAAGTTATATATATATATATATATATATATATATTCTACCTCAAAAAGTTCCATTAAAAATTGAGATATATATATATATATATATAGAGAGAGAGAGAGAGAGAGATCTATATTTTGAGTTATTTAAATTTTTTTGAATTTAGGTTCCTATAGAAGATTTTTTTAATCCGCGGACTCTAGCGACAGAGATAGGAACATCCACAGCATTTGAACAAGTTGTCTTTAGTTCCTTTTTTTAATATTATTGAAAATAAGTTTATATATGTACACGTGCATTTTCATTTGAAAGTTTTTAATATATATATATATATATATATATATATATATATATATATATACACATTTAACTGTACATGTATATTGTACAGTTTACCACTGCAGATGTTTCTATGGAAGAACCTGTTCATCAAATGGAGAGGGAACCTTACGAGGTATTGCATGATTTTTTTGTTATATTTTGTTTTTTACATGAAGTTCTAGATATATATATTCTCATTCATTTTTAAAACATCAAATTTTAATGTTCAAGTACATGTGCATTGTGTATGTAGGTTTCCCATTCACAAGATAGGGTGCGGACTGAGACCCTAGTAGGGAAGACACTAGATCGGTCTCCATTTGATGGACATGATTTACAGTAGATTTGATTTCAAAATTTAGATGGTTTTAAAATTTGTTAAACTTGATACAGTTTGATACTTGTGAGATTTACAATTTTTTGACATATTTTATTACATTGTTAATATAATTTGTTTTATTTAATTTTTGGATGGTTTTAGTACTTTTGGCATGTGAATGTGAAGTAATGTTGTCATCTATAAATTAATGTTGTCATCTGAACTACATTTGGCATGTTATGTAATGACATGTGTTATAATTTGTTTTGTTTTTAAAATTTAAGTTTTGGATGCTTGGAGTATATTTAGCATGTGAAGTAATGTTGTGATCTATATTTTTTTGTTAAATTAAAAGTTAAAAGTTTTGGATGGTTTCAATCTACATTTGGCATGTGATATTTAATGTTAAATGTTTTTGTTGGATAGTTGAATTATAATTGGTATGGCATGTGAAGTTTTTAAAACTCAAGTTTTGGATGGTTTCAATCTACATTTTGCATGTGATATTTAATGAACTTTAAATGTTTAATGTTTTAATGTTGCACAATATATAATCAAAAGGTTTTTAAAACTTAAAGTTTTGGATGGTTTCAATCTACATTTGGCACATGTGGTATATAATGTTAAATGTTTCTATTGGATAGTTGTTCACTATAATTGGCATGGAATGTCAAGTAATGTTGCACAAATCCCTTTTGGATGGTTGAAATACATTTGGAATCTTAAGATTTCTTTTGATCTCTACATGTAGTCTTGTTTGAATGAAGTCGAAGAAGTGCTCTGAGTCTTTTGTCTGAAAGGAATCTTCGTACAAAACTGTACTGCAGATGATTTATTTACATTGTGTCCATACTTTTTACCAGAAAATCCAACTAGTTTTTCATCAATGCACATAGAAAAACTAGTTCCAGTTAATTGCATTCTAGAACATATATATTGAGTACGTAAATAATTTTTCATCAATGCACATAGTAAAACTAGAACAATTAATTTCATTCTATAACATATATATATATATATATATATCCAATAAATATAACATTTTTCATCAATGCACATGTATGTATGTAAAACTACTTTCAGGTGATACTAGAGCACGTGCTTGTACCCAAACAATTTGTACATGTGCAAACACTTGCACAAATAACATAAGCAACTCAATTTTTAGTTGAGTACTGGAAGTTCTAAAACATATTTAATCCAAAGATAATAAATTGTTGGACAATTCACTCAAAAAAATTCTAATGGAATTCCATCCTCAATAATCCGTTCATGATTGGATTTTGACATTTTCCATCTCTTAATTTTTTATTTTTTCTTTGATTGAACTTCTATCAACTTTATGCGCGCTGCACACACCAAGTGACTATATTGACAACTTATGGAATCAGGTTCATAGTCTTCAAAGTAAACAAAGTCTCCACTTTGATGAGTTTGTTTGAAAAAATAACCTTTTAGTATAATAGACCCTCTGTCATACTGAAATCCGTGATCATCATAGTTTTGTAATAATTTCATTTTTCGTTCAGTGCAATGCATCAAATAATACTTCACATTTTCATCATTGTCAATAGGTACAATTACAGCAAAAACATCTCTTGCACAATAAAATGAATTTAACAAAATTGCCAACCAAGCTCCCCTCCAACATTCCCAAGTTCGAAGACCTTGCTAACGAAGATCGCTCCAACGATATCCGATCTTTCCACATGTGGTGTTCCTCCAATTCCATCACCGATGACTCCATCCATTTTCGATTGTTCCTACGCACGCTTACCAGCGAAGCTTCTAAATGGTATGTTGATCAAGCCACCTCTTCCCATACCACCTTTGCGACCATTTCCCAAGCCTTTTTATCTTATTTCCAGCTCCCTCTCCGATACGACACGGGTACTGAACTCTTGACTTCCTTTCATCAATCCTCTTCGACCCGCCTTTCCACTCATGTCCAGCAATGGCGACGAAGACGGAGCCTATGTCGAGCTCCCCCCTTTGAAGATCAAGTTTATATGGACTGGTTCCTTTGCTCTCTTTTACCTCCCATTGGCAAAGATGTCGCATCCCATTTTCCTCAAACCGAAGAAGCCGTCGTCCAAATAGCCCTGAAATATCACCTTATCTATGCTCAATCTGGTTATGTTTATATCGTCCTTCCTGACATCCCCAAGCCCGGTGGCCCTAATGCCTCGGGGGCATCTCACTCTACCGACGGTATCGTTGGAGCTATGACATATACCCCTGCTCAACCTCTTTTGGGCTACGGTTTCCTTTCAGGAGGGGCCAGCCCCTACGACACTTTTCCCCCTCTAGGTAGCATGTATTTAGGATACGACATGCCTCCTCCTTTCGCCCACACTCCTGCTTACCTCAACGTTGCCCATCCTACCCCTTATCCGTACCAACAGTGTGGTGTCCCAGCTCTTGTAGCATTTGGACCTCCCACTCCCTTGCCTTCTCCACCCCCGCAACCACACTTACTACCACCTCCAGGAGAAGTATTTGCGCAGCAAGGGGAAACTAATATTCTTCCTTCTCAAAGAAGGAGGAAAGGCAATCAATCCGCTTCTGGTAATCGTGGATCCAATCCTTCAAGTATTGACTCTACCACTGCCAACCATCCATAGGGCTCTCAGCCCAAGCCAGACAGGCCGCTTCGCACCAATAAGCCCTATTCGTGTTGTGGTGTTTATGGTCATTACACTCACGATTGTCCCTTATTACCACAAATGCGGAAGATGTGGGAGTCTCAGGCCACCGTGCGAGGACAACACTCCTCCCCTACTGTCCCTCTCAATACGGCTACTTCTCAACCCACTGTGTTTACCGATACTTTCCCTCAACAAGGATTCGTGGCTACTCAACCACCTCATGCCCCTGTAACCAATCAACCTTCCCCTTCTGATTCCTCTGATTACCAGATTCTCATGATGGCCTCTGACCAACCTCTCATCGTCGACCTTAACCTTCAAACTTGGTCTCTTCAGTACTCCACGCCTCCCGTTTCATCTGCCTCTGAGTCCCCATCTTCAGATCCTACAGAGCCTCTGTCGACACCCAATGGTCCCTTACAAACACCTCCGCCCAAAGCTGAGGTTCATACCAAGACTCCTAAGGGCCCATTACGCCAAAATGCTGCCTTTGGTCGGGTTGCCCATTCATACAGCATAGTAAATCATTCGGCACAATCTCTTGCTGCCATTTCAAAACTGAAACTCCTCCAGTCATGTACTTCTCAAAAGAAGGCTCTACTATCTGCCGTGGGTGTTGTAGATCCTGCTAATGACCAATTTATTGTTTCGACGCCCGTCAGTCAGACCATCCCCCTCTTCCTACTTATGTTGCTTTCCAAATCCCAGTCAAAATCCGAAATGCCAACGTCGCTCGGTGTATTATTGATGAGGGGGAATCTACCCGTGTGATGTCTGCTTCGGTTTGGAAACAACTTGGATCTCCTGAGCTGGCCCCTTCCACAATCACCCTTCGTGCATGGGATGGCCATGCCTCCCAACCCATCGGCCTTTTCCGTAACTGTCCTATCACCTTTGCAAGTAAGACTGTTTGTGTCGACGTTGAAGTTATCGATGCCGCTCTTGACTACAAAATTCTTTTAGGGCGTAGTTACACCTATGCCATGTCTTCCGTCCCATCCACAGTCCACCGCAAGATGTTTTTCCCTCATAATGGCAAGATTGTCACTATTGACCAATTGACTTACCATGAACCAAAATCTCAAACCTCCCCTGAGCCCACCATTTTTTTTTTCACCAATAAGCAAACGTTTGATTCCTTGACCAGTGTTTCCCCTGGCATCTACAAAGAATCATCCTTGCTTGGTACCTTCCCAGGTCCTCCCCCTCCCCCAGTCTCTGATCCTAGCTTGGCGAATGTTTGCATGATGCAATCATCTCGCGCTGACCTTGAGTAGCCCACTTTGACTAGTCAGCAACCTCAACCTCACCCACCCCAACCTGCTCCTTGCCCTTCACCTCTACCACCTGGACCTCCTTTTGCTGGCCCTTCCCCTACAACTGGTACCCATGAGCCTCTCTACCCTCCTGGGTCAGTTCCCCAAAGTCTTAACCCTCTGGGAGCCATCCCTCCTGGCCATTACCCCATCGGTCAGATACCTTTCCTTGGTCCCCTCCCCGGCGTCTATTCGGTTCCCGTCATGGCCACCCTTTCCCTCCCAAATTTAACCTTGGGAATACCAGTATGGTATCTTACTCCTCCAGCCGAGACCCCACCGGGCCACCCCAAACCATACATTGTTGTGACACCAGTGCAACTGATTCCCTTCACTCCTTCCATCGCTACAGTGCCCCTAGCCCCTCCGCAGGACCCTCCTCATGATGTGACAGCTACAGGCAAGAAAATAAAAACTCGCAAGGGGGCATCCAAGGACAAGGCCACCGCACTTGACCCTACCCCTCCCCGACTCGCCAAGCCTTGTGCCTTGTGTGATGGTATCAGTCATCCCACCCATACTTGTCCTGAGTTGCCCCATATCCAACCCATGGTTAAAGTCACGTTCCCTGAATCTACGCTCCCTGAAACCTCTGTTTCTTCCTCATCCGCAACCAAGAACCCAAAGACTCTTCGCACCGACAAACCATGTGCTGTGTGTGGTGTCCATGACCATTATTCTCACAATTGTCCTCACCTCATGCATTACCGAGCCTCTTTAGAGGTCATTCACGAGTACGAAGTTGGACAAAATCAATCTGCCTCTCCCATCCTTGCTCAATATGCGTCAGGTCTACTCGAGGATCCCCCTGCTACCATTGACATTCCTCCCCCTGATGTTGAGATGTCGGAACCTGCTGCCCCCCTCCTATACCTATCATCATCTGCACGACCCTCGGAGTACATTCCCTCTAAATCCACTCCATCTGTTTTGCTTGATTCTCGTTCAGCAACATTCTCGGGCTCTTCATGCTTTGACCATCTTTTTACCTGTTCTTCTGTCATTCCCTGTGATGACCCGTATATGCACCTCTCTTCCCATACTGATGATTTAGGTAGCTTTGCAGCGTCATTTGGTTTCCTTGACCTTTGCATTTCCTCCCATAATCACGATCATACCATCCATATCTATGATGTCCTTCACAGCATGAGTTCCCGCTCTTCCTCCCATAATTCTCATTCATCTCCCTCTAGTCAATATATGAGTCTTAGACTTCCTACCTGGACTGCTCCCTCCCATAGTTGTCAGTGGATGTCCACCCTCTACTCACGCTGCCATCCTTATTCTCCTCCCTCCCATTTCTTGTCTTGTGACACTATTCCACCGGCCCTCTCATCCACACACTATCTTGGCTATGCCGATGGGGCAAGTCGCTATTCCCGGAATCTTGCCTCGGCATCATGGGCCATCTTTACCCCCTTTCATACCCTGGTTCTTGAAAATGGGGTCTGCATTGGTAATGCCACCAATAATCAGGCCAAATATGATGCAATACATGGTCTCTTAGCCGATGCCCTCTCTCATCACATCCTCCATCTGCATGTTCATTTAGATTCCCTGCTCCTTGTCCTACAACTTAATGGTGTCTATCGTGTGCATAACCCTATCCTATTTAGACAATATTTACGAGTGAAAATTTTGATACCTTTCAACCATATCCCTAGAAGTCAAAATCACTACGCAGATCAAATCGCAAATCATGTTCTCGACTGGCATTTATTACACACAAGACAATAACATTTAACATCATCAAAAAAATGCATATAAATCATATATATCATATAATATGTGTTTTTAGAGTCCATTTACTTTGAAACATATGACATGACCATAGCATGTTACAAACAACATAACTACAAATATGGGGGGCACCACTTGTCCCTACATCGACGCTGGAGGGCACCACCTGCCCTACATCTAATCACTCTCTGGAGGATCCCGAGCCAATGGCTCTACTCCCACAGCTCGTAGATAATGCACAGTTTGACCCGCCATCGCCATGCAACGCATGACACCTCGCCATTCCGAGGGTAGCCCAATACATAGCTCTATGTACTGGTCGTCTAAATCCTGCCAACCACACTCCGACACACCGGTCAGTATCCCCTCACATCTACGATGGATGTCCTCCAATAAAGTGGCCATATCCTCATTCTGTGCCATCCTTGATCCACTTGCACCTGTAGCTCCTGCTGCTGCAGGTCGTCCCATATATCCGGCCGGTTTTACTGGAGCTATATCTGCATTCCAAAAAGTATAAGGATTAGTACCATGAATACTATTCACAAACTCTAAAATGCACATAATAGATTAGTTTCTTGTCACTTACCATCGGGCTCCCATACTCGACCAGGCGGAAGTGGAAAGTCTGGATCTCCCTAATAAGTCATCCCACTATAGGGATAGTCGTCTATGTACAATGGCATCTGGTCCCAATGGGCAAAGAACTCTAGTCGGAATACCCGTCCGACCGCCCCTCCCCTTCCTCTACATAGTAGTCATCCCCACCGACGCATCTGGGGCTCTCTCGGACCCCCATCAGGTAACTGTATACGAGGTCGTAAGGTCGGGATCTTCTCAAAGAAGAAAGAGAACAATACCGTCCCATAGGCACAATCATGATTCACTTGCCACTTACATAGCGACAGCTATCGTTTCACCGAAACCAACATCATCTGGGCCCACCCATAGTAGGTCCCACCCAACACACTCTCTACAGTCATCATCTGCCCTCCAGTGATGTGATGGAATGCCTGGCTGCCCAAGATCCATAACACTGCTGCTGCCACTTCCCGGGTCTCCAACCGCTCTAGATCCCCAATCAATATCTAAGTCCCTTTGACTCAAACACCTAGTCGATAGTGTCGCTCAACAAACTCCATGATTTTACGCCCTCGCGGTAACACTGGCTATGTATTTCCCACCATCCCTAATGGCAGGAGACTAGTCAGGAAATACAGATCCTGAACTGTCAGCTCAATCCTGTGCCCCTGCACTATAAACACCTCATGGTCTGGATCCCAATAACTGATAATCTAGGCCAACAAGGGCTCACCAGCCCTCATCAAAGGGTTCTCCACAAATTTCAAAACCCCAAGCCTAGCCAATGCATGACAGACACCCTGATCCGCTTGGATTTCCATACGTAATGTACCTAGGTCTCTCTCTCTCCACTTGATCCGTATATCTTCGATATCTGCACAAAACCATCATATTTGTCAGTCTACAGATAAACAAAACTACGTTTCCTTACACCAAAACAAAATCTCAGCCCATAACAGCACTGAAACCACCCCCATCCAACAGGTCGCACTTTCTAGCCAAATCCTAGGCTAGGTCGCACTTTTTAGGCCCAAACCTGCATCCTAGGTCGCAGTTTTTGCCCCAAAAAGTGCGACCCGACCGTAACGATGAAGTAGGAGCAGTTACTGAGATTTAAACCCCTAATCTGAAATTTGAATCCATTAAAAACAAGAGCAGGATTAGGCCTCTTACCTGCAACAGACGGATCGTGATTCCAACGGACGGTTTGTCCGTTATGGTCACCGCAAGATTTAGGGCCTTCTCTCCTCTCCACATTCACCACAGCTACACAAGAAAATGAATGATTTTGGAGGGAAAATGCCTTATTAGAAGAAAATCCCCTGTTTTTTTGTTCGCCCGCTGCGACCACACCGTAGCCCCGTTTGACACACCATCTGCACCATTGGAAAGCGCTCACCTAGCACTCAACTGGGTATCTGTTAGTTTTTCATGTTTGGTTACTTCACCAGGACACATTTTTTCCACGAAGGTTCCTTTCATCTCTCCTTCCAATCGAAATTCTTCACTTACAATGCTTGTACTTGGGACACCACTTTTCCTCTTTACTTGGCTTTGTTCATGTAGATTTTCATCATGAGATACCATATTGTACTCATGTTTTTATGGTCCCCCATTGGACCTTTTCTATGTGGAATCACCATCAAGTTGCCCTTGTTTAGAGCATCTGAGCTGAGTCATCATCCGTCATGGAGTCTATATCGAGCCCCTTTCTCTCCCACTATAGTCCTCCATCCTTCCTCGCTTGGTCCCTCTCTTGCATTGCACGTTATGGCCTTCCATACCATTGTCACCTATCCCCCCTGATATTGTGTTAGTTGCTGCGAAGCCATTCATTCCCCTTATGCTCTAACAAGGGAAGTCATCCATCCACTACTCAGTATCCCTCACTTCATTATCATCATCAGTGTCCCTCTGTTAGTCTCTCTACTATTTTCTCCTGTGCCTTAGATGAGATTCCCTTATTACCTCACCTATGGCGGACATGCTTCTGTCGACATCAACTCATTTACTCCAGAAGCCAGGTATAGTGGGCAGTGTACCTTGCTTCGAGCTCTTTTTAGCATGATCGTGATCTACACACTTGATAGTCCAGTGATGCAGCAGCAGCTATTGGTGATTCTCGGGTGTGTGTGAGATGTCTCAACCCTCATCAGGGGGTGGCCCTGTAGGTAGCCCCCCACATGCTCGGATGTGCCCTAACATTTTAAGCCCTTGATCACGGCCTCCTCCCCATTTGATGCTCCATTTGGCTTGTTGCGGCGTCTCTTCTATTTGCATGTATCGATCCCAGTTACAGACTACACCGTGTGTAGGGGGCATTTGGGCATATTTATATCTCATGTACTAAAATCTTCTTGTATAGGTCCTGATAGTTATTCTAGCCATAACATGTACGTGAGATCCATCATTCTATTTTTATAGCTCTTATTTATGCCAGCATATTATTCATGGTTCGGTTCCTTGTTTACTGGACTTCCTATTCTTTGTACTTTGTCTTGGCGGGCATAGGTATGCCTCCCTTGCCGCCTTTAGCACAGGTACCACTTCATAAACTAGATAATTTTTGCACCTATAAGTCTCATCTCCTCAGGGTCTAGTCCTTTAGCACATTAGACTACCTAATTTCTCTCGCCTACTTCCCTCTTGATGTCTAGTGATTGAGGTCTTACAACGTACTTTGGTCATATGATTTTCTCCTAACACTCATACGTTTGGGGGAAATTTTTTACACCATTTTTTTGGTCATCTAACCTAATACATAGATGAATATAATTTATGCTGGGCTAATTTTAGCTTCCTCCAATTAATTAAATAAATCTATTATTTATTTGAGCCTTTCCTAAAATAATTTATTTAAATAATGATTTAAATAATATTCTTAGTTAAATTTGACTAAATCATCATAAATAATTAAATAAACCATTATTTATTTAATTATATTCCCATCATTTCCCTAAAATGATAAATAAATCATTTATTTATTTATTATTTATAAATAAAGGAATTGACCCAAGTCAAAATTCCTTTTCCCTCCAACAAATATAATAAAATATTCCTAAAGGGTGGTTCTAGAATTCGATTAATAATATTTTATTCATGCACCGAGTTCTAGACCGCCCTAATATTTTGTTATAAATAGAAGGGTTTTCCCCATTCATTAGTCACCTCCATTGCATTAGATCACTCTAGATCTATACTAGGTCACATTCTCCATTTTTGCCTTGTGAGCTCCCATTGAGTTCTAAGTTTGTTTGGGTTTTCTACAACAACAAGAGAGAGGAATTTTAGATCTAAAATGGTGAGGACTTTCAAGAACCCATCCCATTGAGGAGAACCGGAAAACACCTTTCTTGTTTTCCTCTCAGGTGCCCATTTTTTAATATAATATAAAAATTCTTTCAAATACATTGTTCTTGTCTTGTCTATTGGATGCATGGAGCCACATTTTACTTTATCTGCTTAATGTCTTTTATGCTTAGATCTGGATTTTTGCAACATTATTTGGATCACCTAATTGCAGATTTAAACATATTTGGCAGCCATAATCGATGTTAGGGCTATTTTTTATGCGTAGCTAAAGTGGTTTTTTACGAAGAAAGATTCATACTAACAATGGTGGAATACTGAGCTCGAAGGCATTGTCTCCTACAACCTTGGTGATAGTGTATGGCCCATATCGGAGCGGGCGAAGCTTGCGATGGAGTCCACCGAGGCAATCCTTCTACAAATGTAGCCACACTTTGTCACCCACCTGGAAGTTGTGTGGCACCCAATGTTGATCATGTCGCTGCTTGGACTTAGTGTTGGCTCTATCCAATATTTCATGAACCTGTTGGAGGATGTGTTGAATGTTCTCAATGAATTTTTTACCCTTGTCAACTTCAGACTGGATATGAGCCGAATATGCTTGAGTAGCTGCAAATGGCATGGCTACGTTAATGAGACATAGTGGCTGGAATCCCAAGCCCACCTGAAAGGGGTTGTGGCTAGTTGAGCTATGGAGAGCCCGATTATACTTGTGTTTTACATAGGGGAGGCCCCGATCCCATGTTCGTGGATGCTTTGAGTTGTACATACACATCATATGTACGATCATCCTATTGACAACCTATTCCTAGCCATTAGTATGGGGGTGCAAATTTGTGGACTTGCTGAGCTTGGTGTCGAGCATTGACCAGGGGCTGGACCAAAATGTACTGAGGAACCTGATGTCAAAATCTGAGATGATAGAATATGGGATCCCAAAGTGTACCCACATTCGTTCAATGAAGAGTTTAGCAGTGGCTTCTACTCTGATATAATTCTTGTAGGTCATCATAATGGCCATCTTTGAGAATTTGTCGACGAACACAAAAACATAGTCGTTTCCATGCTTAGGAAAAGGAAGGGCCGATAAGCGATCCATAGATATGGATTCCCAATGTCCACTAGGGGTAGGAATTGGAGTATAGAGGCCTTGCTGCTAAAAACCAATAAAATTTAAATTATTCTGCCCCACTTGTAATGTTAAGAAACACTTATGGTGCAAATGGCGCACAGGCTCGCTAGCGAACATGAGCTCGGGTGGTTGAATCCTGCAGAATCCAAAAAAAAATTATCACTCCGTTCCGGGGCCACGTGGTGGCCTTTGAGCTTGCCACATGGCAGATTTTCAGTAGCCCCGAAAATAAAATGTCAACCCAATAGCAAACAAGACTAAGCCACTTGTCAAGACTTGATTGGTCAAAATGGAATATTCCAGGAATATTCCCTGAAATATTCTTTTTTTAATTTTCCAATTGCCAAGTCAAACTTGGTCAAAGTCCAGTTTTTGCAATTTACTAGACTTTTCAAATTGTGATAATTTCTTCATACGATGTCGATTTTTCGAACCATTCACGGTGCCGGAATCACAACGACGAGAACTTTCTGGTCGCTCAAGTTCGGCACACTTCCGAACACTTTCAATTTTGAGCTATCATTCTGATCCATGATCCAGTTCTAATCAGATATTTTAGTAGTCTTATCATTATGGACTCTCTCTATTTCCTTCGAATATTTCGTGGGGCCCTTGGGGATGATACAAGGTAGAAATATTTTAGAAACTTTGATCTAGTCCTACAAAAAAAAAAGCAGAGATTATTGTTTCTCTCCCATGTGTTGCTAGTTTTTGTAGCCACAACAAACCCATATTTTTCAAATAAGATATCAATATCCTTCATGTAATTTTTTTTCAATTTTTTTTTTTTTTAGTTTTTCTTTTGGGTCTTGATTTCGTTTACGTTAAATGTCATTTTCTGTTGTATGACCCTTTTCTTTCATGACAAAATTTGTGTCACTTCACGTTGTCATTCCTCTCCACATTGCTCAACACATCCTTATCAATTGTTATGGCCATAAAAATTCCCTTAAAATTTTTAAATTTGGGGGATCCCTTCATAAGGATTATGGTAATGTCACATTCACATATCATGTTTTGTTTTGTTGTTTTGGTCTCTTTTAGTTTATGTTTCCATTATCATAACAACTCTCCAAGGATTCAAAACTCTCTTCTTCTTACCTATGTTTGAACAGATTGTTTCATTCTTTATTTCATTCCCTAATGCAATATTGTTATCAACTTCCCAAAAACCCTTCCAAAAGAGAACATGTATATATTAATATCAAATATATATATTATTGTCAATTGATAATACTTGATTTATATTTTAATACATGTTATGCAATTATCGTTAAAATTATATATATATATATATATATATTAAAGACGTGAAATGTATATATAATATATACCTATCTAAAATAACATTGTGTAATTATTTTTCCCTTATTGTATTATTATAATATATAATTATTATAATATATAATGTAAATTGATATTTTACCATATCCACTTTATATAAATAATGTCATCCAAAATATATTTTTGTAAATACCAACCATGCACCACAAACTACATGTATATAAAACAAGTTTTGATATATCAATGTAACTCATTTGTTATTATATTCACTTATAATACAAGGCATTATAATTACTCACTCGTGTCACCTCAGAATGTTTGAAAATATTTTCACGTAAATTATTTTTCAAAATTCCATCGCATTATATTAATGGTACATCACTATGGAAAATCATCAAAATTCCATTACATTTTTGTAACAATGCATCACATTCCCATAGCTTCGATTTGTGATGGACACACAACAAAATTCAACTGCAATTTCTCGCTTATGCAATTAGCCATTTAGTAATGCTCTTCTCGTTGCATCTTCTATTAATGTTGATATCAACGACTGTTATGAAATTAATCTAATCCGAGATTTTTGCGTGTTGTTCTGCAGAAGAATCGTGGTCACTATTGTCGTTTTCTGACAATTTAAACAAAAAGCAAATTCTTAACCACTTATCCAATTTAAACAAAAAGAAAATTCTTAAGAAAATTATCCCGACATTGGAGGAAAGAATATAGGTGGGACGGTTTTAACCAATCACACTAAATGATAAGGGCTTGACCTCAAGGAGAGGCAAATGAACGTCGGGAGCCTTCCATTAAAAGAAAACCGTTCAAACCAGGAGAGGGTCATTATTTTTGGTCGAATGACGCATTAAAAAACAAGTTTTGAGGGATCTTACAGAGAGAGATGGGTTAATGACGCTGACTAGTCATTATTTTTGGTCGAATGACTAGTCATTTTCTGTTTTGAGGGATCTTACAGAGAGAGATGGGTTATGATAATTTGTAATATATATAAAATGGACTCACGGAGGCGAGGGGAAAGCAGAGAAACTGGGGCAGGGATCCATTTGGTGAGAGTTTCAGAATTCGACAGGGGGCTCTCAGAATCATTTTTGAGAGACTATTTGTAATTGATTTTGGAAGAAACAGATGGCAGCGTTGCCCTGTAATTCGGTGGAGGAAAAACACATAATTAAAATGTTTGTCTATTCAGTTAATTCTTGCCGTTTTATTGGAAATTTTTCTTTCTATGTCAATAATTTTTTTTTCATGGTGATATAAAGTGATTTTATATATGTTGTAGTGAATTTATCTTTTATTGCTTTCAATATGATATTATATACTATATGTAATTTACATTTTTTATATATATTTTTTGTTATGTTATAATATGTATTATAATATTTTGTATTTACATGTCTGTTTTTACTTTTGTTAGAATATAATTCATTGATTTTGTAGGTCTAAATTGAGTCAGAATTAGAGTCAATAAAATATTCATGGAGTTGATTTATAATGGCTAAAAAATAATTTATTTTTCTCATTATAAATTAATCTTGTTTTAACTTATTTTGAGTTTAGGAATTATTTCCTTAGTTTGATATAGATTTCACATTGAGTCTCTTTTACATGATTGAAGACATTCAAATAATTATTTATTAAAATTCTTTTCATTTCATAAGCATATAAACGATTTATAAGTTTTCAAATTATTTTGAATATTTACATGTGAATCATTATCTTAAGTTCAATCACTATGCTCTCACTCTTCATGTGTTTAGCCTCCTTGATGGAGAGTAAGGTTATCATTTTCTTGATCTAGGCATATCTCTTTTTCGTTCTCTTGTATCTTAGGTTGAATCTGCATTTACTTTTAGCTTAAATTCTTTTATTCTTCAAGACTCCTTGCATAGGAGCGAACTTCATAGTGGCTTGACTGGGCCCTAGTTTCAGACACACCATAAAGGACCATCTTACCTAAGCGATATCATATAGATGACTCATATTTCCCTTTAGTTTGTTAATATTAAACAAATTGAAGGTTGCCCTTGTGCATATTGTACATACTAGTTTAGGCCAGTCTTAGGATACGAGTAACTGGGAACCCATTTGAACTAGTCAAGGTTTCCATTACAACGGAAATGCATCTAATCGAGACTCTCACCGGGATATTCCTCACGTGTTGATCCAGGAAATTTCCAGGAATCAACCCAAAAAAAAAATTGACTCTCATATTTGTGTACTGTTTGTACCAGAGAATCCTCGAAATTTTAGTCAGAAACTCACTAAGACCCTCATCGAGTTGCATCTCTCTGAGGGAGAACTCAAGAAGGTGCAAGTGGATTTGGATAGTGCCAAACATATCCTTAAACAAAAGGATAAAAAAATAGAGACTGTAAAGACAAATGAAAAACTAATCTGTAAAAATACATAGGAAGCAAACAAAGGAAACAATAGACTGAAAAATACGCAGAAAGGTAACATGTCCATCCTCCAAGCCAAAAAACTGAAATGAGATGAAATAATAACATAAGAGAAGAATAACCAGGAGAATATAAACATGATGGTAGAGCAAATAATTGCAATCAAGGACTATGAGTTTTTTATCCTAACGGCCAAGGAGGAGCATGAAATAAATGTTGAGACAACCAAAATATTCATTCAGTATATTAATGAAAAAACAACCCGTGAGTCGAGGGCCATAGACATGGTAGACTGAGCAACTGCAATCTTGGAGGTCTCCAAGATGATCCAGAAGGAAGCTGCTAGAGCCAAGGCTGAGGAATGTCTGAAAAAGGTGTTAAAGTATGTAGTTGAGTTTGACTCAGAGTTCGAGCAGAGAGTTTGAGTTGGACTGCCCAACTTTTGGGACCTTGTAGGAGCATTGATCCCATTAGATGAGTACAATCAATTGCTAGTAGAAGCTAAGAGTAGAGTTGACTCCTCTGAAGGGAAGACATCATCCTTAGTGGTAAAGACAATAGTGAAACATATGAAGAGGTATTTCTAGTTACTATGGATGGTGAGGACCTTGTTTCACAGGAGGCCAAATTATGTAGGGCCCATAGGTCTTAAGATTTCCTATCAAATTTTCGCTTGCTCTCCTTTACGGAGCCCACCATTATGGTAGAGATGTGACTAGTTCATCAATCCTCCACAACTCCAGATCATCAATCCAATAACTCTCCCTCTAGAAACTCACCAGTAGGGATGAAGATTTTTCTTATCATGTCAATCATGACATTATATTGTCTTTATGTTTTTTGTAAATATCACATTTCAAGAAGTGAACTCAAGTTAGTTAGGGTTTAGTTTGCATAATTGTGAGAGTAGCATGCTCACACCATTTGTGTTGTGATGAATCATTGGCAGATCAAGAAGGAATATTTTGTAAGGGGTACTTTTCTTAATACCCTATAAGAACTGTTTATGAAAATTTTTGAAGGGTTACGAATTTTTGTTTCGAAGGGATTTTAAACTGTTAATGGAGAAAGGAAAAATGTATTCTCTATTTCAAGATTAATGAAAAATTTTGGTGATTCTTCTTGCATAAGGTTGTAGTATGTACTCCCTCTTGTGTTCATTCCATTATCTTTTTCTTTCTTCTTAAATGACATGTAATAGTAGATCCTGGATGTAGTCTTTGGAATCATGTATTGATCTATGTCTAATTTTTATTGAATATGTTTGTCACTAAGGAGATTTTAAATCCTTAACATGTGCTCCATGCAATCTGAAATATAATTTAATGTTTCATCTCTTCATTTCTTACTGAAGTTCAATATATGTGATTTTATGTTAAGCCCTGTGTATTTGATTTATCCTCTCCACATTCTTATTTCACATATGATATAATGACCAATGAAATATATGCTTCTATAAGTTAGCCACCAAAAATTAATATTAGGACTTCTATGAGTTTGTTCTGATATGAATTGCATCTACCCTCTTGAAGGAGATTTTGAACGAGTTCTAATTCAAATTGTGTTTGAATGTTGAATGTAAATGAACAGTTCCATCAAATCTTACTAACACTTGAAATATGTCCTAGCCACTGAACTCTCCTCAACCCGGGGGTTATCTCTAGGAGCTACAACAAGACCCTTTATCTGAGGATTATATGGGTGTGAGTGTGTCCCTAGGTTTTAGAATGTTATGGACATGTTGAATGTTTTTAGATTAATGGAATCCAAACAATTTATTGATGAATATATTATATGAGGTTATATGATCCAGATTTATGCAAGAACGCAAGATAATATGAATATAACCATGAATACAAAGATGCAACAAAAATAAAACTTCATTTGATTAATATCAAATAACTGAAATATGCTTACAGACAAAATGGAAATAAACTAGCTAGGGCATTGGTAGCTTATCTCTGAGAAGAGATGTGGTGGCTAAAAGCCTATGAATTGTGTTACAATGAGGCTCGAAGGCCTATTTATTATCGAGAAAAAAATTAAAACCCTAAACATCCAAAAACCTAACCCTAGGATATGAAGCGCCAAAACTGTGGGCTCTGTTTGGGTAAATTGGTACATCAACTTCTGGGGGACGTAACTTTGGCATAAAATCTCCGTTTGATGCGCACAATACCTCGTTAGAAATATATATACGAGGAATAAAACTTTTATGTGAGAAACATCGATTAAAGACCCATGTTTCTCCTGGTTTTCCCAAAAAACGTAGTTCAGGGCCTCAAAATGGCTCCGAAAGTTTAAGGCCTGAAAAACAACTAAAAATAGTAAATTGTGCTACAATTAAGGAAATTGAAAAACAGAAAGAAACAATGGTGGGGGTCCAATTACAATAGGCGAGTGGCCACCAATATCCACCTGAATCATTCCTCCCCCCTTAGGAAGCAATGGTCCCAATTGCATTGAGTTCCTCCATGAGATGAGGAAACTTCTGCTGAACTTAGTCCTTGGTGAGCCACTTGCCTTGGTGAAGGCATTGGCCTACTTTGAAAGCTTGATATATATGGATCCTTTGTTTTCGAGTGTTATTGATCTATGTATCCATGATATGATCAGTGGTGGCTTGTTCCATGCATTCTGGGCTTAACTCTGTTGGTGTGAGTTGTTCTGCCATGTTGGATGTGTCTAGTAGAGGTGGAAAGTAAGGTTGAAGGCGGTCCACATTGAACACCAGGTGAAAACCAAGGAATGGTGGACTATTGAGCTCGAAGGAATTTTCCCCTACAACCTTGTTGATAGTGTATGGCCCATATCGGAGCGAGCAAAGCTTGCGATGGAATCCACTGAGGCGATCCTTCTCCAAATGTAGCCACACTTTGTTGCCCACCTGGAAGTTGTGTGGCACCCGGTTTTGATCATGTCGCTGCTTGGAATTAGCATTGACTCTGTCAAATATTTCATGAACCTGTTGGAGGATGTGTTGAATGTTCTTAATGAAGTTGTTACCCTTGTCAGCTTCAAACTGGATATGATCCGAATCTACTTGAGTAGCTGCAAATGGCATGACTACGTCAATGGCACATAGTGGCTCGAATCCCAAGCCCACCTGAAAGGGGTTGTGGTTATTTGAGCTATGGAGAGCTCGATTATAGTTGTTTTGTACATAGGGGAGGCTCCGATCCCATGTTTGTGGATTCTTTGAGTTGTACATACACATCATATGTACGATCATCCTGTTGAAAACCTATTCCTAGCCATTAGTATGGGGATGGAAATTTTTGGACTTTATTGAGCTTGGTGTCAAGCATCAACCAGGGGCTGGACCAAAATGTATTGAGGAACCTGATGTCTCGATCTGAGATGATATACTATGGGATCCCAAAGTGTACCCACACTCGTTCAATGAAGAGTTTATCAGTGGCTTCTACTCTAATATTATTCTTGCAGGCCATCATAATGGCCATCTTCGAGAATTTGTCGACGACCACAAAGACATAGTCATTTTCATGCTTAGGATAAAGAAGGGTCGACATGTAATCCATATATATAGATTCCCAAGGTCCACTAGGGGTAGGAATTGGAGTATAGAAGCCTTGCTTCTTTATGGTTGGTTTGGCAATGATGCATGGAATGCACGACCTGATTTAATTCCCAACATCCTGTCGAATTTTCAGCCAATAGAAATACTCATGCAGTACTGCCACTGTTTTCTCGACCCCGAAATGCCTAGAGACATAACTATATTTTGATTCCCAAATCATCTTGACATGCTATCTTGAAGGAACACAAAGGTGTCCCCTGTGACATAATAAGGTATCCTTGAGGTGAAAATCTAGAACTTTCTTACCCTCTAAGAGTGTCTTGTATGTGTGGTCGAATTCTGGATCACTTTTGTAGAGAAGTGGCCAATCGGAAGTCTCGTGCCCACAAAAGTTGAGAACAGTGGTTAGTGCCACGATCGGTGCTCGGCTGAGGCAATCTATAACATTATTTCTGTTTCCCTTCTTTTACTTGATGCTCAAATGAAATTGTTGCAGATATGTGGACCACTTCTGATGGTGATTGTTCTGAAACTTCCCTTCTATCTGTATGAAATGCAGGGGTCGGTGGTCTGTGTGGATTATTGTTTCCTTTCAAAAAACTGAAATTCTTACATTGTCAGTAACACGACATAATGGAATACATAACTTTGTCATAAGTTGGATAATTCTAAATTGCGTCGGAAAGTGTTTCACTCTGATATGCCACTGGATGCCCCTGTTGAGTAAGAACTTCCCTAATAGGATGGTCAGAGGCATATGTCTCGATCTCAAATGGCTGTTGCAGCTCTGGTAATGTGAGTACTGGTGTACAATATAGGTAATGTTTCAACTTTATGAATGCCTTTTGTTGATATTCAGAAAAAAAAATATTTTTTCTTTTTCTCCTCCCTTGGTTAGTTGACTCAAGAGCCAAGTGATAACAGAGAATCCCAACACGAACCTGTGGTAGAAATTGGAAAGACCCAGAAAGCTGCGAAGCTCCGTTAGAGTGGTTGGGGTTGGCCAATCCAGAATGACATGGATCTTCTTTGGATCCACATGCACCCCATTCTCATCAATAATGCATCCCGGATACTGAACCTGGGTCATGTGAAAAGTGCTCTTCTCCAAATTATCACACAAATTGTGTTGTTGCGGTGTTTGGAGGACCTTCCAAATGTGGTGGAGGTGCTCTTCCCAAGTATACCTGAAGATCGGGATGTCATCCAAGTAAACCACTACAAATGAGTTGGTGAATAGCCACAAGATATCTATCCATCAGCCTCATGAAGGTTGTGAGAGAATTCGTCAACTCGAAAGGCATGACCAGCCATTCAAAAATTCCCTCCTTAGATTTGAAGGCAGTCTTCCACACATTCAAGGGTTCGATTGGTACCTAGTGATACCCAGAATTCAAGTCAATATTGTTGAAATATTTTCCCCCCTTGAGTTAGTCTAGAAGGCGAGCAATCCATGGGATCGGGTACATGTTCCGAACAATGATCTTGTTCAGCATTTGATAGTCAATACAGAGTCTCCAAGTCCCATCCTTCTTATGTACCAACATGATCGAGCTCCGACACGGTGATGAAGTCAGCTAGATGTGACCTTTCTGCAATAGCTCTTGAATTTTCCTCTTCATTTTGTTTTTCTCCAGAACAGAGCACCGATAGATTGGTCCATTGGGAAGTGGCGTACCTAGGGTGAGATCGAATAAGTTCTTGAACTGAGAGTGCAGGGGCATCCCTACGAGTGAGGTGAAGATGCCCTCGTACTCCTCCACGACCTTATCCATTTGTTGTTTCCATGCAGAGGATCCCTGTATGGAGGTCTTGGCCATAATATTCTTCTTGCACTGAGGGCGGATTATCAGGAAAAAAAATTATTGGTTTTTGAAATGAGCTTACTACATTGTTTTGCGGTAACCAAAGAGATGGTGGTAGGTGGTGCTACCTCCGGTATCCTATGCAACTTATTGCCCAAATTAATAATAAAAGCACGATTTCTAGACTCATACACAACATGTTTCTTCCACAAGTATGGTTGGCCTAATAATACATGAGAAAAATAAAGAGGAGAAATGTCACATAATAGCTGATTTGTGAAGGGCCTCATGTTGTAGGGAAGGCGGCACTGCTGGCTGACGTGGAGATCCCATCCTTGGTGAAGCCACTCAATTATGTACAGTTGTGGATGTGATGTGGTTGGTAAGCCCAACTGCTTCATGACCTCTACTTAGATGAGGTTCTTTTGGCTCCCTTTGTCGACAATATACTGCAGCAGGGAACCCTTTACCCATATTTTGCAATGGAAGAGGCATCCCCCCTCCTTTGGATCTTCTATTTCTTCCTTCTGGATCTTTTTGGTGGCAACAGTGGTGTTGGCCTCCACATCGATAATTTGCTTCCCTTTTTCATCCCCCTTGTCAGGTTCGGATTCATAGTCGGAGCATGCATCTGATTCAGAAGCCTTCAACTCGGCCACTAGTGACTACTTGGCCCAACACTCACTTGTGTTGTGGGAGGAGCTCTTATGGAACTCACACCACTTTCTCATGTCATTATTTTGCTTCACAGTGTTTTTATTTTCTTGTGGCTTTGACAGGTGGTTGTGAGCTACTGCGCTTTAGCTTTTTCCTTTTTTTTGCAGTTTGGGGGCACCTTTCCCTTGCTTCTGATTCACAGATCCAAAGTATCGCCTCTTTTGTTTGAACTTTTTCTCAATATTGGTAGCATACCGATATGATGCACCAACCAAGGAGATGTCAAGGAAATCCATTTACTCCTTAATATATCTATGTAGACAACTATGGTACTTCAATACCAAATTTTTCTCTGAATATTTTATATCCAACTTTGTGTGCAAGGTATGGAACAGATTTGTCAACTGATGCACATCTTGCTCCATTTTGTAATGCAAAGTAGTCCATTGTATGTACTTGTCCTCATATATCCCCATGGGATAATATTGTTCATTGATGGTGTCTTAGAAAGAATACCAAGTGGGTGTGGCCGAGAATAGAGAGGGTTCCCTCTTATCCTTTTTCTCATAGTAGGTTTCCCACCAGTCGTTGACATGGGGGGAAACTTTGAGGAGTGGAAAAGTAATATTTTCTCGGTTGGAAAAGTCAGGACATGATAAATATCCTTCTAGTAGATTAAACCATCTATATATGACATCTAAATCTATTTTTCCCTCAAATATGGGAATTTCAAAGTTTACTTGTACCTTAAAAGGAGCCCCCCCCCCCCAGAGTGGTTGTTGGATGCAGATGCGCCGCTGGTGGGTATCCATTGAAGGATCTAGAAAAAGTTTCCATCATCGCGTTGCTTTGTTTCTCGAGGGCCTCCTCGAGCAATATTTTTATAGGATCTCATGCTCCCTCATATTTATTTTCTTCCCCATGGGCAGTCGTCAGGGTTTTTCAGGCTGGTCTTGCAAAGGTTCAACCAGATCAAGCCCTAACTCCTTATACCCAGACCTTGTTGGGGACATGCAAAGAGGGATCGAGAAAGAGAAGACTGCTATGATACCACTGATTTAGATTTATGCAAGAACACAAAAGAATATAGATATAACCATAAATACAAATTTGCAAAATAAATAACACTTCATTTCATTAATATCAAATAACTGAAATATGCTTACAGAAATAATGAAAATAAACTAGCTAGGGCACTGGTAGCTTATCTCTGAGAAGATATGTGATGGCTATAGGCCTCTAAAATATTTTACAATAAGGCTCAAAGGCCTCTTTATTATTGAGAAACAATGGGAAACCCTAAACCTCCAAAAAAAAAACCCTAGGAGATGAAGCGCCAAAACTATGGGCCTCGTTTGGGTAAATTAATACATCAACTTCCCAGGTATGTAACTTTGGCATACGATCTATGTTTGACACGCACAATACCTCGTTAAAAATATATATCCAAGGAATACAAATTTTGAGTGATTGACATTCGTCAAAGACCCATGTTTCTCCCTATTTTCCCCAAAAACCTTGTTTAGGGCCTGAAAATGGCTCTATAAGTTCAGGACCCGAAAAAATGCTAAAAATAGTAAACTATGTTGCAAATAAGGAAACTGAAAAAATGAAATAAACAATGGTGGGGGTCCAATTGGAATAGGTGGGTGGCCACCAATATACACCTATATCATTATATATAATATTAATATGCATATCTTTATGTTTTTTTTTTATCACCATCTTGTGGATTTGGTTCTATTCTAAATATGGATGCAATAATGTAGTAGGAGAAAGGAAATAATGGAGTTCCCATCTAACTTGGTACTACATATAGGAGTCAAAAGGACCAATTTTTTTGGGTTCACAAAGTGGTGTCATCATACCAAGGAGTATTTCGGGATATAGTGAAGAAATTATCATTTAGATAAGAATAGGATTCAACAACATGATTATTAGAGGGATTTATCTTCTGAGGTAAGAAGTACGAATGATTAGATGTATCATCCACAATGTGATTTATATTGATATGTGATTATAGAATTTCTTCATAATAGGGAAGCATAATGGTACCATACTCTACACTACCATATGCAATGAAGGTGAATTTAATCATGAATCATCTCCATTGGAATTAGAAACATGTTTCACATGCACAATGTCTAGAAGGGTAGACTGAAGACTAGTGGAGTGAAATTTCACTAATGTTGAGGTCAAGGCGATATGGGACATAAGAAGTATGTTTGGATTTATGTTATTAAAATATACAAGGGGTTCTGAAGAAGTAGATCTCACAGATGATGGTCGATAAAGGATGTGTATGGTATTCTTGACCATTTCTACATTGGGGGGAATGATATCAATGATTTCTTGATCGGTTCCCTACCACGGTGAAAAAGAGGTAGTAGGGGTCACAATTAGATGAGTATAAATTAAACTACTATTGGCATGTAATTCATGAATAAAAAAAGGGGTATCGTAGAAGTGTGGAATTTGAGAGCGTTAATGAGAGTAATGTTTGTATGTGTTGCACAAAATAGATATTAGGTACTGATTTGTATGTATATTTTTGTTTTTCTTGGATGATTTAGAAATATTGAATTGCACTTTTGGGATTTTTTAATTTGGTTTAATTTTATCCAAATTAATGAGACGTTTGAGGCTAGGGAGGTAAGTATAATTTCTTGTATTGTGGCCATGAAGATCACCCAAAGCACAAGGAGATGAAAAATTTAGTGTAGCAATTTGGATGGCCACAAATTGAGTTTTATTATTAATAAAATAAGAGAAAAATATAGTTAGGGTTGATGTGGAATTGAAGTAGAAAAATGGTATATCAAAATGGGCTAAATAGGTGTGAAGCTACATAATATTTGAGTTAGTTTTGTGGGTTTGGAGATGGAGGATCTAGGTACCAAATTGGAATCCACAAATTTATGATGGGAAAATTCAATGTGGAAATTATGGGTGTATTAACGATTCCTGGAGTTGGGAATAAGAAAGGAATATGGTCAGTTGGATAGTGAATAAGGGGAGCACCCATAATTATAGGTGTTGAATTTGTAGGGGAAAATTCTAAGTAGATGGTTAGGTGAAGAAGCTAAGAATCTAGACACCATGCACTCTTGAAAGGTTATAGGTTTAGTGAAATTAGGTGGTGGGCCACATTATACCCAAAGAAGTGAATATTATTTTTAAACCCCATGGAATATTTTGGTTATAGAAAGCATGGTTTCATTTCCAATCATCAAGGATATAAAATTGTCAAGATTAACTTTAAGCTTACGACCGTAGTATGTGAGTTGGTCAATGGTGACAATCTTCTCGTTATGAGGGAAGATAATGGTACAATATATATAAGAGTATATCACCTTTGTGGCATACATGAACATATGTCCTAAGAGTAAATTATAGTATATATAGGCATCAACAACCTCCACATCAAGAAATACTTTATTGTTGGTTAAATCATTAGGGAAATTTTTGTACAAGCCTTTTGGTTGCCAAGGGCGACAATCCTACACTCATACTATTATCATAGATGGAAAAAGTTCAAGGATGTTGAATTTTATCTACACTTTGGAATACATTACATAGGTGGATGACCCTTCATCAATATTTCATCATAGAATAATAACATTCTTGATGGACACAAAAATTTGGAAATCAATAGATGGGGGAAGATGAGGAGCCTCTACCTTGTCAAAAGCAAATATGATCATAAAATCATGAGAGAGGTCCACAATTCCCAAAGGATCGACTAGATCCTATCATTGTGAGGGAAAATTTGGAGGACTTCCAAAGCTGAAATGGAAGTAGGGTATTGTGTCAAGTCATATACTAAGCTATAATTTTCGGCGGTCCATGTAAGAGCATTGGATTTATTTTGATGTAATGGACCCTTAGTGATATTAGGTTGCACCTACATAAATGGTTAAGGGATATACAAGGTTCCATTTGGTGACTATAAAGGCTATGTGGATGATTTTTATTAAATATTAGGTTGGGGATCTTATTGACATAATCGAGTGGAAAGGTTGAAATCAACAAAATCCATCATTGTGATATGATATATTCCATTCCCATGTTTATTGGGGGTGGAATAGGGGTAGAGTTTTGGGCATAATTAGTGGCCACGTATCCTTGAATAGGGTATGGGTTCTGAAGCATAGCCTTCTATAAAGGGGGTTGAGCGGAGATAGAATGTGATTGGTTACCCAACTTAGAATTATCTTGGGTTCCCAATAATTGATGCATATACAAGGGGAGAGGAAACTTGTGTGTATAATGGCCATAACTACCAAAATATGCAAAAGGATTATTTTTTTGAATAACCTTGTTTTCTTAGGTGGATTTCCTTGGTGTTAGATTGCGGTATTCAAGTATCCTTTAGTGTTCATATTAGTTTTTTTCCCTACTTTCTAGGTTTCCATAATTCTAGGTATTCTATTTTCCCTTCCCCTTATTCCTATTGTTTCAATTAAGGGGATTGTTGACATTTTTTTGGGCACACAGTTGGCCTTGCTAAAGTGGTGCATATTGAGGCATGAAATCTTGACGTGTTGATGTTGGATGGGTTGGAACACTTGACTATGAGAACAAAAAATAAATAGTCACTATTATGATCTAGTAGGAGTACAATATTTCCTAGGAAGATATTGATCCAGATGGATATAGGCATATGAGGTACTAGAATCCCCTTATGAGGCAACATGAGAAGGATTAAGGAGGGAATAATTGTATGAGGTACTAGAATCCCCTTATGAGGCAACATGAGAAGGATTAAGGAGGGAATAATTGTATGAGGTATCGCTTCCCCTGTTGAAAATGCAACAAGAAATTCTTAGTTTGACTTTGCCTTGGTCAAACTAGAGAGAATTTTAATTTATATTTCAAGGTAGTTAACCGAGGTGACATGGAACTTGTCACTCAGTTAACTCAGTTTATTCGAGTTGGATAAGGTTGGGTTCAGTATAGTATGATTTATTACTAGTTTCTATAAATCTATTTAATTTAAATTGAGTTATTGTCAGTTAAACTAATTCCAATTGTTAGAGGAGCTAGTAGTGGGGTGTGGCTTAAGTCATTTTCAGTGATCATTGACTTAAATAATAAATAAACCAAAAATAATTGATGCATGCAGAGAATCAGAGTTAAATAATTGATATATAGGTTCAAGGGCAATGTACTATCATTTGTAGACTAATCCAAGTTGTACAAGTGGTGCATGAAGTCAGAGGATGAGCCTAATGGATTTCAAAATTCTCATTGAGGAATTTCCTAATTAATAGAGGTCTAATTCCTCAAGGAACAACACAAGGAAATAGTAGATTGGAGGAAAGAAAAATTGGCTAAGTGTTTGTCATATTTATTTAGTGAGGAAGAGGGATATGCTATACAGTTGTAGAGTGTGCTCGGGCTTGAGAAAACATTGTATTTCTTCTCTATTCTTTGATTAATGAAATACATATAGGAAGGGGTTTTGAGCAGTTTCTTTTCCCTAGGTAAATCTATTTGTATATGTAATAAATATCCATACATGTTTATGATTTGTGTTCTTGATTGCAAATCAACTTCCACAATTAAGTAAAGTATATTTTAGTATTCTCTTTTAGTAAATTACATGATAAGTTTCAGATATACACAATAATTTATACATGGTTTCAGAGCATGATTCACGGTAGAGAAGATATTTCGAAGTTTTTATTGTAGTAGGATCATTTCTTTAAAGCTAGCAAGATGGATTTCTATTGATGAAGACTTCAGTATGACCTTGAGGGAAGCTAAATATATGTTTCTTGGAAGGACCACATGGAGGCAGTGTTGGAATATAATTAGTTGAAGGGATTTTTTGATTCTGACATCTAGAAACTGGTAGTAGTTGATACTCAAAGTCTAGTAGAATGGAAGAAGTGTGTATCCAAGACGAGGAGGATCATATTGGAGGGAGAAAGAGACGATATTGTGTCAAATATCCATGGGAAAGAGACTTTGTATGTAATGTGGCAAGCATTGAAATATTTTTTCTAGAACATTAGTGACCATAGGAAGCTGGCAGTCAAGTACAAGCTTCAAAATATCAAGATGCAGAAGAGTGGAACCATTCCATAGTAATTGAGCAGGTTCACACAATGTCTTGATGAACTTGGTAGTGTTGGGGTTACGTTGTAGAAAATGATTTGGTAAGACTATCCCTTCTAGGCCTTCCCAAGTGTTGGTGTAACTAAAAAGATTCAGTGAATGGGAGGGAGAAACTACCAAATTGGGAATGCCTATGGTCTGATTTGGTACAGGAGGAGATAAGGTGGAATAGTAGAGAGGGGAATTCATTCAATGGTGAGGATGAAGAAAATTTTTCCTTGGATGGAAAGGCAAAGAAGGGAAAAGGGAAGAAATCTGAATCCATAGGAGATTCCAATCAAGGGGGCAAGAAGAAAGACTTGTCCAAAATCATAGTTCTTTCACTGTCACGAACTCGGGAAGTATGTGTTAGGCACTAATATTCATCCCGTTACGAAATTTTAAGGCATGATCAATAACTTAATTAACTAAATTATTTAAATTAAATTCAGTCAGGGTAGATGATATAATACTTGCAAATCTAGATGGTTGATTCACTCCCTCACAAAATCAGTAGCAGATATGGCCCCATTAGATTTGATTCATACTCAATATCTAACTTTATTGTAAACCCCTGATGAGTATAATATTCGGTTAACTCTTTGATCTTTTAACCGTCCTATATACGATCAACCTACCAATCCTCTTCATCGCACCCAAACACGTGTAGAAGTTAGAGGAAAACTTTCCACCCGACATATTAGGACTGTAAAGACCAAGTTAATCCGACGTTTTCTGATTTATATTGGGTCAGAAATTTCACCATATATAATGCTCTCATCTAACCTGGTATCATCCCAACTATTCAATCTCCTAAACATCAATGACTGTCAGGTTCCTACCTGCTCGAAGTTTAACCACACACCTATACCAGATGGGCAGGACCCATCTTCTCGATCGACGAGTCCACAAAACACCGCTTAACAACTGTGCTCTATATTAATTATCCTCGTAAACCTCATTTAACCTTAATATTTCCAAAAAAAATTCAATTAATTCCTTTATCATTCTTTTGTTCATGTCATTCTAGGAACCCTTCGATGGCAGAGGCTAGACTTTAAGAAAGCGAAGAATGCAGAATTCGTTTCCATTAAACAGGTAAGTTACATTCGCCTTATTTTCTTTCGCAAGGCTGGTAATTTAGTCGTAGAGATTCTTAATGTCTGAGTCATAATTAAGTGAAGCTCTAGTAAATGAGCTAGTGAGGGTTCAAGACACTAAATATTGTCTTACACGTGTCCTCACCCTCAAAAGGACTTTAACCATTTCCACCGGTGTATCAGATGACGATATATGCTTGTTGAAGTCTGCAGTCTTACACGCCACCCTACCCCCTATTCATTTTTACAGTCACACAATTTTGTTGATTGCCGGGAACTATGAGATCGAACAACAAGCCTTCTTATTTCAGTCCAGTTGCAACGTTTTCCTGAATTTATATGAAGAAATAATTCCCAAGATGTTTGACATTCCTTCCCAAGGATTTTTTATAATCGATAGTGGGTTAAAATGAGAATTTATTACTTGGGCGGAAGTCTATAAACTAGAATTACTGAAAACCTTGTTCGAAAGTCCCGATCCCAAGATAAAGTTGTAGTTTCCCATACTAACACAGTCGCTAAAACCCTTTTTTCAAACACTAACCGCCATTTTTTTTATTATCTTTCGGTTAGAAGATGATACAAAGATGTACGAGTCAGTATTTTTAGCCATACAACTCATCACTCTTCAACCATATCACCAAATTAATTTTCCCAAATATCTAACCTGAGCCCTCACTATCGACCTATCTAATGTTGTTCCATTTATTTCCTTCTGCCACTATACATATTAAATTCATCTAGTCCTCTTCAATTACCCCTCCTATTTTCTATATACCAAGCTCCTCATGAGTGTTATAGATGGAAAAGGAAGTATACAGATGGACTGATGTAATTTATCCTCAACATATTCTTGATTCCTGATTTCAATACATGGATTGTTTTGCATATCCTCTAAAATCTAAATTAACATAATTAGAGGTTAATATAATTTTAGAAGATCAAAGAAGAATATTAAGGTTTACTGAGGTGAAAAGTATAGGGAGTTGGTTTTTATATCCTAACTTTAGTGCAATTCATTTGTATGGTTTTGAAAAACAACCCTTTCAACTACCAAAGTACGTTTCATCTTTGTAATTTTCTTATGAATTTATTAGGAAGAAGATAGTGATGAATGAATTACATTTTGTATTTAAAAAAAGGGGGTCATTATTTGGTTATCGATGTGCCATTTCATACCTGATTTCTAAAAATAAGAATGATATAGATTCCATGGAAAGGGAAATTTTGTCTTTTATAATTTTGCAGGATAGTATATGGCATTATAATCCTTTGGGAATCATCTTAGGATTAAAGAAGCAGGCAGGGTTGTCAGTCTACATTCATGAGAGCAATCCTGAAGTGGAGAAGATGGTAAATGTTATATAACCCATGAATGACGTCATACAGGTAGTATCACCTGTACCTACTATTGATAAGTTGCAACTCATGTTGTTTCAAGCAATACTGAAATGAAAATACTGGAGATAAATATGGAACTTGTGACCCATGTCTCTATAGCCTATACATCTAAAATAAAGTCATATATTTTAACCCCGTCTGAAGTATCCCAACGGGTAAAGAAAAGGAGGATGATGTTGACATCAACATTTTTGAATGAGAGGTTGAGCAATTGGATAAGGAAATCTGACAAGCTATTAATGACATAAGGCCAATTCAGGGGCACAGGCCATTAACATTGAACACAACTTTAGTAAAGAGAAACATATAATGGATATTGGTGCGGATTTGGCCTTATTATCAGAAAAATCTCAATTAACACATGCCCCAACACTTAACGACATAATTTTTATAGGTGGACCCCAATTTATTTCTTCCACTAACTTTGAATAAAATATTTTAAAAATTATAGTTGTCCAAGGAGAGACAGGGGAAAATCAATAGGTGTTGGGATCCAAGACCTCTTCCCTGGATATTAACTTGGGGGAAGTGTTGGATATGGATGTTCTCAACCTTCACCGATAAGAAGGAGAAATTGTGGCCCGTAGATTGCTCAACTCAATTGAGGGGAATAGAAAAATTAAAGAAATGTTTGAAAAGGTTTCTCATTAGTTGCATGCGGCACAAGTGTCTCTAAGGATGAAAAATAAATAAAAGAACTAGAAGATATAGTGATTTGGCAGTATAGACATCCTAAAGACACTGGGACAATTAAGAAATTGCTAGAGGAGAAAGAAAAAAGAGATCAAAGCTCTACAGGCTATCCTAAAAATACCTTATCATGACCCTCACATTCTAATTCATGCATTTGAAAGAAGGGAAGATATTGAAACCCACCTCTAAGAGATGGAAGTAGCCTTGCGACTCAAGGAAGAAGAGCACCAAGAGAGCCTTAGACAAATAGAGCTCTTGAAGGTAGAATCCTATGAAAAAGAGGAGCATCACCTTAAGATATCTTCATTTGATCGATATCTTAACTATTTTCAGGAATCTGAGACTTAATATGCAAATATGGTACATGTTAAGATAACCTAGTTAGAGAAAGAACTGTAGTTAGCCTAGTCAAAAAAGAAAAGACTTGAACGTAGAGGATAAAATTTGGTAAATCGAAATAATGATGAGATTGAGAAAATTCAAACCACTCTAAAAGAAAATCATAATGAAATTAATACATTGCAGGAAGTAATTAGAGTTACACTCATGGGAAAGAAAGTTTTAATACAAGCTAAAGGAGATATATGGAGGGAAATTAGACAAAATATTTCTACAATCAGTGCTTACTTTGAGATCTTCTCAAAATGTAAAAAATGTATAATTAAAACTGCAAACTTAGAAGCAAAGAGTACAACCTCAACTCTCAAATAAATATTAAAGGATATTGATTATCTCATTGATCTTATCAACAATTTAGAAGATGAAAATTTGGGAGAAATGGGTCTGCCTCCGAGAGATTAGTCGGTTTTATCCTTCTATATGTTAAAATAAAAGCATGTTGTGATGAAAGTGATGTGGGAAGACATAAATAAGGATACTAAGGAAATAGATGACTTCAGAACCATCTGGAACTATTTCAACAGGTTTGGTGTGCCTTCACTTTGGGGAAAATATAATTGGGTAATATCTAGAGAGGAATTATGTGATAAACTAAAGAATACAAAAAAAGATATGAGTTGTTTGGCCATACAGGGTGAAGAAGTAGTTTTAACAACCACATCCATAAACGGTCTCTACAGAGACTTTAGCATCCTGTCAGGGATTGAAAAAATAATATATAACCATCCCATAACTCAGTACGAGATCATATCTCCACTGGTGGTGTTTATAACAAAATACAAAAATGTTCCCTTGCTTCCAATTGCAGAATGGGATAAACTGTATTAAATGAGAAACCATTTAAAATGAAGCCTCATCTTAGAACATGTCTCCTCAACATCTCAAGATGTTCAGTTAGTTCAGCCAACGCAACCCACAAAAGAGTAGCTGGAAGATTGGAGCGAAATTCCTTTAATTAATACTCAAGCACCAATAGTCAGGACGTGTGGATCCCACACTTTCTTCCCTATAGGCATAATGAAAAAAGTAAAAAATTCTAAGCTGGGAAGGCACCATAATGTCTAAAATTTTTATTTTAAGAGTTTTTTTAACTTTAATTTGAGTTTGTTACATCCAATACAATTATTCAAACAATTATTTTTCATACTAATTATTTAAAACCATGTTTCCTGTAAATGTGGGTTATTGAAAAAAGAAATAATTTTTAATTTCTTGAGAACTTCTTGTACATGATACATAATTTCGTTATATCTTTGTAAATTGTTCCTTGTGTTTTTGAGGAATCTTGTTTTGTTTGTTTACTTATGTTTGAAAATCGCCAAAAGCTAAATCTGAGGCTTGTTCCCATTTAGAAATTACTACATTTAGCCATTTATATTTTCAATATGGATACTTTATAGAGGTTGACTAGGTATTCAATCTCGTTTAGAGGACCCAAAATTGTTGGTTACTATAGAGTATAGGAGGAGGTGCCTTCACGATTTCAGGAAAAATAATTCATTGTCTCCTAAGAAAAGAGTATCATAATTTTTTTCATCTATCTCTCATTCAAATTCTTATTCTATACCACCATCATCAACTTATCAATTTTCCCACTCATCTTTCCCTCTCCCATCCACTCCGCAGAATAGTCCTCTGCCTTCTCCTTACTAGACTGTACCGCCCTCACCTCTTTCTTCGCCAAACATGAATTCTTGGGTGAACATGCATTATCGTGCCCTTAATTTATAGGGGGGTATTCATGTTTTTATCCGAAAATATTATAAATATTTACCTAGGTTGGATAACAAAGGTGAAAGAACTATTGAAGAACACATAGTCAAATTTCATGACTACTGTGAGAATTTAGGTGTCGAATATGATGACATCTGCATGAGACCTTTCGTTCATATTTTGGAAGGGGAGGCGTTATAGAACTCTCCCCCACAATATTATTAACACAATGGATATGTTAAGTGCGCTATTTTTTCAGTAGTATGGTGTCAAAAAAAGTAATCAGTTGTGGCTCACTAAGTTTTCTAATTAAAAATTAAAAAGTAATGAGTCATTTTTTGACCTCAGTAAGAGTTTCAGTAAATGTTATAACCTTTTATCTATTTTTGTTAGACCCTCTAATGCCACTGCAATTATGGCTTATTCCATGACTCTTGACGATGATTTATCATACGCTTTGTGAGAAATAGAACCTGCTACTTTAGCTAATGCCCAATCTAGGTCATGTGCTTGTGAAGGGAATCTTATAACTACTGGGAAAAATTCCTCTCGTGGTAATCGTTCTAATGGAAAAAATATGGTTGATACATCTCCTCAACTTCTCGCTTCATATTATTCCTAGGATAATAAGATAGAGGAAATTTAAAATATTATTAAGTCATTGAACAATAAGATCCAATGCGTTGAGGTTGAGAACATAGAAATTCCCCCACCTCACATGAATCCTCTTGTACAACAAAACTTTTGTCCCAATCTGCCAATCAAAAATTCCAATTTCCCATCTAGAAATCAAGCTCGTTATCATCATCCTCATCCTCAAAGGCCCAATGAACTCCCTATTCAGCCAACCATCAGAAATAATGCTAATCTTGTTGATGAATACGATGGTTATGTGGCTATTCAGCTAATGAATCCTGAAGAAGAAGAATTTCCTAATGTAAATTTCACTAGTTATTTTGACGTGCAGGTTCAAGGTTTCCCTGGTTATTTAGTATAGGTGTTTTGGGATCCTCAACTTAAAAAATTTTCTCAACAATTAGAATACTAGTTTCAACAAAAATATAATCTCAGACCTCGAAAGGACCATGTACCTAATAGAGAACCAACCTCTCAACCCCTTCTAGCTAAGGATAAACCATTCATACCTCATGAGCCTACTGTTCGTGATGTAGATATACCTATTGCATGAAAAATTAACATACATAATGAGTTAAAAAAATTCAATACTAGCATGCCTTTAACCGAAGTTGTTAAGTTTCCTAACTATAAACAAGAAATTGATTTTTTTTCAAAAATTACTACCAATCATCCCAATAAATTGGGATAGTGGACATTATCAACGTCCAGGATGATGCCCCTAAAATTACTCTTGGCCATGTGAACCAAAAGGATGGTAATTTAGCTCCTCCTTTTTACATCACATTAAATATCCATGACCAGAATCTGCATAATTGTATGCTAGATTCAGGTGCCTCTAAAAATATTATGCCAAAGGAGATAATGGATAAAATTGGACTAAATATAACTCGAGAATATCATGATTTATATTCCTTCAAATAACGAAGAGATAAATTTCTGGGCATGATTAAATATTTGGTTGTAGTTCTATCCCAAGTTCTTGTTAAAAGTATTGTCATGGAAATATTGGTAGTTGATGTCCCTCCTAACTACATAATGCACTTATCAAGGAGTTAGGGCGCTAATCTTGGTGGTTCATTGCAACTTTATCTTTCATATGCTACTATACCCATGTTTTGAGGAGGCACTAGCTAACTATACAGAGAATCTAGATTGACCTATACCATCAGTTCAGAACAACACCTTGAGAAATCGCCATTTTATACTTTCAATGATAATATGGGAAGTTTTGTCTTTGTTGTTTTAGAGGAGGAAAATTCATTTGTTTGTGACAACAATGCTTCTATCTTTATGCTTTCTCTTTAAAATTAAAATTTGAAACTAATAAGAATATAGCGGAATATGAGGCTCTAGTACTTGGATTAGAGACCGTACACAAACTCAACATATAAAATCTATAAATTTTTAGCAAATTTGAGTTAGTAATTAATAAAGTAAAAAAAAAATTTCAAACTAAACATCCTAGATTGCGTTCTTATATGAATCTAGTCTAAGATTTGATTGATAATTTCTTTTCTGCTATGAACTTTACTACTGTTCGTAGGGACAGAAAGAAATTAGCCAATTTCCTTTATTGTTACTACGACTATGTTTATTCCTCCCACAAGCCTTAAATTAAAATTTGAGATTGAATTCCTATATAGACCTTCTATGCCTAATAATATAAAGCATTGGAAGGTTTTTGAAGATGATAAGGAAATTAAAATATTTACTCAACTAATTGGTGAATTTTTCGGATCATTACATAGATGAGGACGAAGAAATTGATTAGAAAAGTTCTAATTCTACCCACCTAAAAACTAAAATTGGCAAACATGATTTCATTCAACTAAAAAACAAGTATATCCCTAGAGGATTTATTCCTTTAGAGAATATTTTTTATCAAAACGATGTTGTTTCCAACTTGACATTAAAGCCTCCTAATATAGAAATAGAGTCAGTGAATATTTCTCTTGCCAGTGAAAGTAAGTTAGTTTACTTTTCCAGACTATTAACTTCTATTGTAAAAGATAAATATGTCAAACTTCTTTTAAAATATACTGATGTTTATTCCTTCTCTTACGATGACCTCAAAAAAAATGACGAGAGTATCATAGAGCATTGTATCCCTCTAAAGGAAGGAGTCAACCCTTTTAGGAAATATCATAGACACATCAATCCTCTTCTCCTCCCTCCCATTTAGAAATAAATTAAAAATCTCTTAGATGTTAATATAATTGTTCCATTTCACTATTCCACCTAGGTAGCAAATTTTGTCCCTGTTAGGAAGAAAAATGGAGAAATTAGATGTGAATGGATTTTAGAAGTCTTAATCGAGCCTCACTCAAGGAAAATTACACTTTCCCCAACATGGATGTCATACTTCAGCGAGTGGTAGGAGGAACTCACATTTCTATGATGAACATATTTTCTAGGTATAACTAGATAGTTGTCCACAAGGATGATATGCATAAAATTTCTTTTACTACCTCTTATGGGATGCTAATGTACCAAAATATATCTTTTGGGTTGATGAATGTCAGGGCCACCTTCCAGGGAGTGATGGATATCACTTTCGATGATTAGAAAGATTAGTTTATATTCATCTGCCTAGATTATATGACTACCTTTTCTCAGAGTGATGACCAACATCTTAAGCACTTGGAAGTGATTTTTCATAAATTCCAAAGACACATTCTATCCTTAAACCCCACTCTAATTGTGTCACAACATGGAGCCAAGATTGATCCCGAAAGGGTGCAGTAAATCCAAACCATCTCTCTTCCTCGCACTAAAAAGGAAGTTCATGCCTTCTTCGGAAATATCAAAATTTTGTGAAGATTCATCACTAATTTTGTAGAGATATTTAAAAGTATCGCTTGAATTCTTAAAAAGGGGAATGACATAAAATGGGATGTGGAGTAAAAACACTCTTTTTAAATAATAAAGACTATTATTATGGAGGCGTCAATCCTCATTATCCCGAATTATAAAAAAGACTTTATTATTTTCCCTTTTGCCTTCGAACATATCATTGTTGTTGTTTAGTTACAAAAGAAGCAACAGAGGTATGAGCACCCTGTGGCATTTTTCAATAAGGCTCTTCAACACACATAATTTAAATATAACATAATAGATAAGAAACCCTATTCTTTGGTTAAAACCCACAAGGCCTTTAGATAATATATCGTGTTAGCTAAGTCCATTGTGTATCTTCTACACCTTGCTATAAGAGACATTCTTCTGTAACATGATATAGAAGGGGGAAGAGGGAAGTGGATAGATAAAGTTCAGGAAAATGATTTAGAGTAGAAACCTATCACGATTGTGAAAGGGAAAGTATTGGCTAATTTATTAACCGAAACCAACTTCGATGCATTAGGCATCAATCAATATGCTCTTGAAACCCTGGCAGAGGAAAATGAAGGACATATGGATACAAAATCATGGTTGTTGCTACCTCTTTAAGCCTTTACTATTATTCATCCATATTTTATTTGTCTGAATGGTATAGAGACATTATAATCTATCTTCAAAACATGAAGTTTCCAAGTTCCTTAAGTAAATTCACACGAATTTAGGCTTAAATTGAAAGTTGTAAATTATTGTATTTTAAATGGTAAATTGTATTGGAAGGACCCAATAGGTATACTCTTAAACTGTATATTACCCTGCCAAGTAGATTATTTGATCATGCAACATCATAGTGGAGTGTGTGGCAGCCATTGTTTATGTCGAACCACCACCCATAATATTCTTATAAGTGGTATTTATTGGCCTACTCTCTTTTGTGATGTAAATAAGAAGGTGAGATCCTCTCACCAATGTCATATCTTCAGGGGAAGGTAGAATCTTGCAGCCTTACTATGAAACCCATCATAACTAAAGCTCCTTTTCAACAACAGGGCTTAAATTTCAATGGATAAATCCACCCTCCTTCTAGTGGTCATAAACATTGGATAATCACTACTACTGATTATTTCATTAAATGGGTCAAAGCTATCCCATTGGGAAAAATTAATGATAAAGCAATGATGGATTTTCTAACTAAGAACATATTTTCACATTTCGGGTGTCCTAAAAATATTATAGCCAATATTTATAAACCTTTTTGTTCAATAATGTTTCAAAATTTTTGTGACAATTACGAAGTAAAATTAGTACATTCGATAGCCTATTACCCTCAGGGAAATGGGATTGCCGAGTCCAACAATAAAAACATTATTAAAATTTTGAAAAAATATTTACATTCTGAAAAGCATAATTGGCATGTAGCGTTAAAAAACATCGTATGGGAAGATTGGATTAGCACTAAAAAATCTATCGACACCTCACCTTTTAAATTAGTCTATGACCTAGATGATGTCTTCCCACTCTATTTAGGAACGAAGGTTAGTAAGAATTTTCAAGAAGAAAATGAAGAACCTAATGACCTACAAAGATGAATCAACTAAAAGATTCAACTCCAATAGGAAAGAGAGTTGGTATAAGGAAGAATTGATCAACATCAAGAAACAATTAAGTAAATATTTGATAAGTGTGCCAAAGACGGGGTTTTTCTCCGTGGTGATTTGGTCCTTAAGTGGGATAAAAGGAATGAGGAGCCCGACAAGCATGAATATTTTGATAATTTATGGCTAGGTCCATTTGTAATCAATCGGGTCAACGGGGAAAACTCATTTTCCCTCGGAAACTTTGAAGGAGAAGAATTTGGTCATGTCGTAAATGGAAAATTTATGAAACACTACCTTATCTACTAAGAATATATATATATAATTTCACTTCTATATGTACATACACATAATGATAAATAAATAAATAAAAGCGATAAATAATTCATAATCATTATGTTCATATAATGAGAATCCAAAATAAGTGAAAACATTTACAATAACCCTACTACTTTAAATCATGTATAGTTCTTAAGCGCTATTAATTTTGGTCATACAACTTAACAGTCAGGACTAAATCTAACTTGATATAAACATTATTGATCCCCGGAGATTATCTATACAATTGTGTATCTTTTAAAGTTCCTACGAGATCTTTTGTCATTGAAATTATGTTGAGTTATGGAGCTATAAAATGAGTTGTCTTCCTCCTTCACAAATAAGTTCCACCACCAGTATGATATTCAAAAGCTATCAACATTTCCTTCAAAGGATGGGGTATGCTGAAAACCTTCGTCAGGGCTATGGGCACTCACCGGCAGCGGAGCAAGGTTAGTGGCACTAACTTTTCAGTGCACAATCTACCCATTCATTTATGTTGTGGATTTTTTGGGGTATGCTAGTGACTTCGTCGAGGCTATGAATGCTCACTGGAAGTGGTGAGACACTAGTGGCATTAGGATTATCTAGTGTGGCTTCCTCCCGTTGTGTTGAAGAAAAATGAATATTAAAATAAAAAATAAAACCTCAAGTTCACAAGAAATCCCAACCACAAGGATAAGTATGTCAAGGAAGGTAAATCTTATTTATAACGTAGTGAATGACTCCATTGGGGCTATGTATGATCGTTGGTAGCGGAGCTACGTTCAGTGTCAAATCTCATGGAGGGGTGTTCAAAATTTCATAATTTATGTGTTTTCATCCCATGAATCTATTGTTTGCAATGCACTAATCATCTCATAGGTATCTTAACAACATAACCATATTTTAATTATCTAATTGATGCTATATCGCCTTTATTATTAACTCTCCTAACTAGGTCTTACTGTTTTGTCTCAAAATCCATATGAAGTTTCCTTACGAACTATTACATGATGAACAATTTGTAAATTTATTATCGTAACACATTACGAAAAAAGGGGGAAAGCATAACTGACATAGCCAGTAGAAAACATGAAATATCATTTTGAATTGTGAATTGAAATAAGAGTGGAATTATTTTCTCATATCTGACAAATATTTGTACCTTTCATCCAGAAACCATTTAAATGACCCACTATTTAACAAATAAACATTTTTTAAAAATAAACTCATATTTATATTATATTTTTTTTAAAGTTGACGTACATAATAAGCTAAAAAAATGTAATATATAATCCATTAAAACCATTGAAATTTGAGTCGTAAGGCTCCATTATCCTTACAATTATACAAAAATTATATCATAGGACAATTCTTTGAAGATCAATTTAATTCCCCATAAGACAATTTAGATGTCTGAACCCTGGATTATGTATTTTCCAAAACTATCCGAGTCCGTGGGAGGAGTACCCCCTGTTGTTTCCCCTGCATGTACTACTGATTGTTGTTGTAAATCCTAGGTATAAATTCTAGCTTATCTTTGATTTAGGCCATTCACTTCTCCATCACTGCTAATGGGCGCAACAACCTGTATAATTTTTCATGGAAATTTTCACGCCTTCCTCTGCTAATTCATGCAACACTTGCCATCGCAGAATTAACCTAGCTTATCGCAAGCAGTTTTGGGTAATAACCCATGCTTAAAGTGACTGTTTAATTGTATTCCCCTTAATTAGTTCATCTCATTTCTTCATTAATTCCTCTATTTTACCCACCGCATATCTAAAATATCATCTGTTCCATATGCATGTGAGGCTATCATCAGTACAAATCTATCCAATCAGAAAGCTCCCCGCTATCATTCATTCTAGACTCCAAGGCCCAACACTAAGACACAGGGTCTTTGTTCTTGATTCTCTACGAGGAAGAACCATCCCAAGTGGGAGGCAATGTTATGAACTAATATTCACCCCCTTCCAAACTTTGAAGGCGTGATCGATAACTTAATTAATTAAACTCTTTAAATTAAATGCAGTCGGGGTAGCTAATATAATACATGCAAATATGGATGGTTGATTCAATCCCTTACGAAATCAGCATTGGATATGGCCCCATTGGATTGATTCATACTCGAGATTTAACTTTATCGTAAACCCCTGACGAGTATAAGATTTGTTAAATATTTGATCACTTAACCGTCTAATATGTGATTAACCTCTTGATCCTCTTCATCACACCCAAACATGTGTGGAAGTTAGAGGCATACTTTTCTCTTGACGGATTAGGACCATGAAGACCAAGTTAATCTGACAGTTCCTGATTCGTATCGGGTCAGAAATTGCGTGATAAATAAAGTTTCCATATAACCCGATATCACCTCAATAGGTCGACCTCTTGAACATCAATGACTATCAAGTTCCTACCTGCTCAAATTTTAACCACACACCTATACCCGATGGGCGTCACCCATCTTCTCAATCGAGGAGTTTGCCAATCAGCACTCAACATATGTTCTCTACATTAATTATATTGGTAATCCTAATTTAACCTTAATACCTCAACCCTTTTTTAAATTCATTCATTTTTTGTTACTTTCTGCATGTCATTTCAATAACCCCTCGATGGCGGAGGCTAGACTTTAAGAAAGCAAAACATGCAGAATTTGTTTCCACTAAACTAGAAAGTTAATTTTAGTTCCTACTGCCAATGTACATATTTTATTCATCTGGTCCTATTCAATTACCCCTCTTATTTTCTATTTACCAACCTCCTAATGAGAATTATGGATGTTGACAATAAGGAAAATGAATTATACATATGGTCTGATGTAATTTATCCTAAGCATACTCCTTATTTGTACTTTGAGTAATTGGATTGCTTTGCATATCCTCTAAGAGATAAATTAATAGAAGTAGAGTTTAATAGAATTTTGGAAGAGAAAATCATAATATTAAGGCTTACCAAGGAGAAAAGTATAGGGAGTTGGTTTTTATATCCTAAATTTAGTGTAATTCATTTATATGGTTTTGAAAAACAACCCTTTCAACTACCAAATTACGTTTCTCCTTTGTTATTTTCTTATGAAGTTTTTAGGTAGAAGACCGTTGTGAATTAATTACATTTTGTCTCTAAGAAAAAGGGGTCATCATTTAGTTGTCCATATGCTATTTCACCCCTCATTGCTAAAAACAAGAATGTTATAGATTCCCTAGAAAGGAAAAATGTTGTCTTTTGGACTTCTGCATGATATCATATAGAATTACGATCCTTTGGGAATCATCTTAGGATTAAAAAAGTAGGCAAGGCTATCAACCTACGTTCATGAGAGAAAGTATGAAATGGATAATAAGGAGAATTCTATATCAACCATGAATGATGTTGTACATGCAGTATCACCTGTACCTATAGAATATGGACTAGCTCATTTTGTTCCAAGCAATACTGAAATGAAAATACAGGAGATCAACGTGGAAATTCAAATATTTTAACCCCATATGAAGTATCGTGATGGGTAAAGACAAAGGAATATAATTTTGACACTGACATGTTTGAACGAGAGGTTGAGTAGTTGGATAAGGAAATATGATAAGCTATTTATGATATAAGGCCGAGAGATTTAGGGGAACATGCCATTCATGTTAAACACAACTTTATTGAATAGAAACAGATAATGGAGACCGGTGTGGAGTGGGCCTTATTATTGTAAAGATATCAATCAACATAGGCCCCAGAACTTAAGGAAATAACTTCTACAGGTGGACCCTGATTTATTTCTTCCATTGAATTTGAAGTGAATATTTTAAACCTTATAGTTGTCCAACCAGATATTAGGGAAAATCAATAGGTTTTGGGATCTAGGACTTCTTCCCTAGATATTAACTTGGGGAAAGTCTCATATATGGATGTTATCAACCTTCACCGATAAGCATGCGAAATTATGGCCCAGAGATTTCTTGACTCAACTTCGGGGAGTATAAAAATTCAAGAAATTTTTGAAAAGGTTTCTAATAAATTGCATTTGGAACGACTGCCTCTAAGTGAAAAAAAAAACCCAAATAAAATAACTAGAAGATATAGTGATTTTGCAGTACAGACAACCTAAATACACTAGGCCAATTAGGAAATTACTGAAGGAGAAAGTAAAAGAGATCAAAGCTCTATAGGCTATCCTAAAAATACCTAATCAAAACCCTCATATTTTGATTCAGGAATTTGAAAGAAGGGAAGAGTTTGAAATATGCCTCCAAGAGATGGAAGTAGCCTTGTGGCTCAAGGAAAAACAATGCTAAGAGAGTCTTAGAAAAATATAGCTCTTGAAGGTAGAATCCCATGAAAAATAGGAGAATCACCTTAAGCTCTTGGTAGAATACAAAGTTTCAATTGATCAAGCTCTTAACTCTGCTCAGGCATTTGAGACTGAAGATGTGAATATGCTACATGTTAAGATAACCTAGCTAGATAAAAAACTAGAATTAGCCTAGTGAGAAAAGAAAAGAGCGGTACGTACAGGAGAAAAATTTGTAAATAAAAAAAATTATGTGATTGAGAAAATTCAAACCACTCTAAAATAAAAGCATAATGAAATTAAGACCTTGCAGAAAGTAATTAGAGTTACACTCATGGGAAAGAAAGTGTTAATACAAGCTAAAGAAGGGATATGGACAGTAGTTAGAAAAAATATTTCTATGGTCAAGGCTTACGTTGAGATCTTGTCAGAATGTGAAAAAGGTATAATTAAAACTACAAACTTAGAATAAAAGATTACAACCTCATCTCTCGAAGAAATATTAAAGGATACTAATTCTCTCATTGATATTATCACCACTTTAAAGGATGAACGTGGTTTTCCTCCCACAAATCGATGTGTTTTCTCCCTCTATATGTTAAAATAAAAATGTGTCGCGATGCAAGTGATATGGGAAGAATTTGAGAAGGATACTAAGGAAATATATGACTTTGGAACTGGCTGGAATTATCTCCGTAGGTTTGGAGTGCCCTTGTTTTGGGGAAAAGATAAATGGGTAATATATCAAAAGGAATTATGTGATAAGATAAATAATATAGAACAAGATCTCGATTGTTTGGCCATACAAGGTGAAGACGCAGTTTCAACAGCCACAGTAATAAACTGTCTCTCCATAGAATTTACCATTATGGATGAGATTAACAAAATAATATAGAACCTTCCCACAGCTCGGTACCAGATCAAATCTCCATTGGTGGTGATTATAACAAAATACAAAAAATTTCACTAGTTGCCAACTGCGGAATGGGATAAAATGGCTAAACTGAGAAGCCATTTAAAACGAAACCTCGTTATAGGACATGTCTCCTTGACATCTCAAGATATTAATCCAGTTTAACCAATGCAGTCCATAATAGAGCTGTCGAAATATTGGAGTGAAATTCCTTTCATTACTAAAGAAGCACCAATAGTTAGGATGCATGGAGTCCACATTTTCTCCCCTATGGGCACAATAAAAAAAGTCAAAACTTATAAGTTGTGAAGGTGCCATAATATCTAAGAATTTTATTTTACAAGTTGTTTTAATTTTAATTCGAGTTTGTTACATCTGAGACAATTATTCAAACAATTATTTTTTAGAATAATTATTTAAACCCATATTTCCTGTAACGAGGGGGTTTGACGAAAGCGATAATTTTGAATTTCGTGAGAATTTCTTGTAAATGATACACAATTTTGTTACATCTCTGAAATATTTTCCTTGTGTTTTTTAGGAATCTTGTTGTGCTTGTTTATTTATGTTTGACAATCACTGAAATCTAAATACGAGGCTTGTTCTCATTTAGAAATTATTGTGGTTAGCCTTTTATGATCTGATATAATATTATCGATTTAAAATACTGAAAGATGATAATTTGATTCTTGTTGGTTTGAAAGCTTATCTTCAAACTTAACAATAATCTATGTTATACATTTACAGTTGTTACAGTGTTTATGTTGTAATTTGTTCGTTCCTGATATAATTTTAATTTTAAAATATATAAATTTTCCCATCGTCTTTGTGGATTTTAAGTTTCAATATTTATTATTGGATTATAGTTATCTCTATGAATTTGGAACATAAGTTTTGAGAACATTTTTACATGTTGCAAGGATATTTTATTATTATTGAAATCACTTCGTATCTTGTACCTTTGTTTTTTTCTTATTTTCTCTTTCCTATGATGGGCCTCTAAATTAGACATAAATTAAGGCACATCTAACATTACTTAGGCACATAAAATATATATTAAATCTCTCCTTCTACACTTAATAATTTTTTTTTAAGATTTAATATGTTCTTCGGAAGGTTTAGAGATAATTACATATTTGTGCCTAATATTATTTATTTTTGAAGGATATTGTGAGAATATTGGGCATATTATGGAGATTTGGAGAAGGATATAATTTAGGGAATTTCTCCCTATTACTAGAGGATCAAGGTTGGAGAATAAATGAGAAAAATATCATAAAACTTTGATGATTGAGAAAACCTAGGAATGTGTTCCCTATCATTTATTGCAAACTCCTGGTGTTGGGAACCAGTCCCACTATTTGAGGGATTTTGGAGGGTAAATATTCCTCCTTTCAAGGAGAATACTTAATCATCATTTTTTATAAGCACCAATTCGAATTTGCCTCAAGGGGCATGTATGTTTTAGTCTTATTGTGGATAAATCTTGTTTTCTAGCAGCTCCAATTTATTTTCTTGCAGGGATGTACTTGAACTGATTCAATAATTAATATTGGCATTGTTTTTAACTTCTAAGGCTTGGATTATTCCATAGTACTATGATCCTGCTTCGTCTTGGTCATCCCATGAGCCTCAGAGCCCTCTTGCATAATTTCTTTATGTTCTTTTCACTTCTTATTCACATGCATCTCTTATATATGTTTTGCATAATTCTGTATTTAGTATTGTTTCTTTTCTTGATATAGGATTGAGTTAAATGATTGAAGTGAGTTCTTCTGTAGGATTTTTAAAATTTCAAAAGAATTATTCATCCTTGGAATAACTTTGGAAGTTCATCTTAATCATTAAGCTACTTGGATTTGGTTACTAGTTCACAAAAATAATATTTCTGGACATGCCCTGTAGCGAAATAGTAGTAAATTTATGCTACTTTTTAGAAGGTTTAATGAGATACATACTTGATTCCACTTGTATTAGTTCATAATAATGTTAAATTTAATAAAAAAATCCATCCCATTGCATTTTCACTTGATTAGGTTAGGCATTTGATAGATTAACTAGCTCACTAGTTCTTGCATTTCCAGATTTTAGAGTAGTAATTTTCTGTTATATTTTAGCATGTGTGAACATGGATATTTTGAAGTGATTTTACTTGGAATGGAGACCTAATACATCATACTTAATAAAAAAAAAAATTCCCATAAAATTTGTGTTTGATTTACTTGGTCATTCGGTGAGTTATTTCCAAAACAGACTTTCCTATAACACTCTTGCAGCATCTGTAAAATCGACCATATTTTCTCCCAAAGGTTTTTTTTTTTCTCTTAGGCTTGAATCATGACCTCTAGGATCTAAATACATGATTGAGGAATAAAAAACGTCACTTATGAAATTCATTTTTGCAAATTAGATTAGGTATTTTTATTTGAATTCATGCTCTTAGGATTTCAATTAAAAATTGTTGTTCTTTCGTAGGATTAATTTATTTTCAAAGAAACACTTCGATTTCTACAATTAGTTTAGGCTTTGATTTCATGAAATTACCTCCATTAAATTGGATCAACAAAATAAGGACACATTGTATACTGCACATATAGTTCCTATACATCTTAAGTTTGTATGAACCCCAGGTTGATAATTAAAGTCGGTAGCCTCGATAGTTGTAGAATTCTTGTTGCAATACTATCTCATCACTTTTTGGCATTGTTGCTAGGGAGGTGTTAAAGTATGCATTGTTTTATTCCCTAGTTGATTAATTTATTTTCTTTTTGCAAAAACAAAAAAATTTCATTAGGCATATTTCATTTCATAACAGAAAATTGCATTGCATTAGCATTTTTATTCAAAACATATTAAAAAATACTTCTCCAACACCAACCCTCCACCCCCCCCCTCATTTGATCACGTGGTGCAGTAAGAACCACATCACCATCCACTTTTGCAGGTAGAAGAAGAAGAGAGGGAAGAGGAGGTAGAAGAAACTGATGGAGATGATGACAATGAAGAATATCCTCTTCGATTTCTTATTCAAGATACTGGTGTTAGTGTGCATATGAAGAACATACTTCCATATTTCCTTCCCAAATTCCATGGTATGAGGTAGAGGATCCGGAAACCTTTCTCTTTGAATTTGAAATACTTTGTCGATCTTATGGCTACTTATCACACACTCAAATATTGAGATTGTTTCCTACAACATTGAAGGATAAAGCTCCTAAATGGTTCATGATTCTAGGTACTAATTCAATAATATCATGGAATGATATGAAAAAGATATTTCTAGAAAAATATAAAGATCTTAATCTTAAAGAATGAAACATTAGAATGAATCAAAAACAAGATGAGAGCCTTGAAGATCTAATAGAGAGGTTCATGTATAATTTTAAGACGGAAAAATTACATCATTGAGGATTTGACACACTAAAAACCCTCTTACTTAGAAAAATTATGGATGAGTGGATTGATATCCTTGATCTCATGAGTAAGGAGATGTATACCAATTATCATTCGAAGAAATTTGTGAAACATGCAAACTCATATCAAGAGGAAGGGCAAGAGTAAGTAAATCAACATCAACATTGGTAAGTCAAGATGAACTTGGAAATTTTCTCGATAACTTTAAAACAAAAATTCTTAGAAATCTAAGTGAACAAGTAGAAATGTTAAGAATGCAAAATGAGAAAAAAGAAGATGTTGATATTTATTTTATCCATCTATAATCATATGCTACTAAATATTGTCCATCATCACCAAGGTTGAAGGAATTGTAACAAGAGGACAATGGAGCAAGTCAATCACCAAAGAAGATATGTTATGTAGCTCCAAGAAGACCATGGGATCCTAGTCAACATGATATGATGCAAGGAACTACTTCAAAATTTCAATCTTATTCACATCCATCTCAAATTAATTGGAACACGCTCTTTCCTTGGAAACCTTGTCCATCTCAACCTCAAAACCAATCTTGGCAACAAGGTTGGGAAGAACCTTATGCGATAAATACACAATACTTTTCTCAATATCCTCCATAACCAACTCCATGCTATCCCTCCCATCCCCCTCCACCACAACCACAACCTCAACCATATCCATCTCATAGATCCACTCCCACTCAACTACCTGTAACACCATTTCCAAACCCATTAAAAAAAGGAAAAATATTAAAAAAATGGAAAAAGAGAAAAAGGGAAAATAATAAAATATCCGATGAAAACCTATTTTGAGGTTCCTAAGATTGGCTCATTGATTGAAAACCTCCATGAGGCGGTCAATGGGTTGGAGAAAAAGAGAAATTAAGAGAAAAAATATCCTAGGTGAAACCTTCCTTTGAGACACCTAGGAAGACTTACTAGTTGAAAACCTCATTGAGGCATCTAGTAGGCCTAAAGAAATAAAAAAAAAGAAAAAATGTATTTTCTCCATGTATCTCTCTCTAATGAATTTAGACACTCTCCATCCTTTGCAAGCAACAAAAAAAGAAGTTAGCAGAAAAAGAAAAAGTTGGTCAAAACCCTAGTCAAAGGAAGTCAAACTTGGACTTCCTCCTCCTTTTCTCATATGCTCCAAAAGGACCAAGATCATGCCAATCCATCACCCTCATCCATTTTGAACATCCACCCATCATTTCCAATCTTTTCTTATTCATTTTCCTCGCTATCCTAAAATGCTACATGAAACCCTATTTTTGCTACAGGAAAGTCCTAGTTTTTAGCATAAAATTGTTTTTATTATATATCAAAAAATGTGCATCAATTTATCAATATGTTTCAGGGGGAGATGAATATATATGATGGTAACATTCTCAAGCCATTTCAGCAATTTCTGGTGCACAGTTTGTGAGAAATCGACCTCCATCACCTACATCCATTTTTAATTTTTATAGATATTCGTGCATATAATGGCCAAGATTATGTATGGGGAGGTGCATATGGATGATATTAATATCATCCAAAATTTTTTGGTCAATCCGATCTACCGTTTGAGAGATATGCCTAAATCAAATCTACTAGAAGGGGGTTGTCCTGAGTATCCTGTACAGTCACATGAAAACATAACATCAATTCTTTTTTCACCCACAAAACAGAAGATCCAGCCACCTTGAGCACCATGAAGAAATTTCTAAAATTGAGAAGAGAACACCCTCCTTAGGAAGCAATCCATCAACTCCACCAGTAGAATATTGAACATTGGGAGAATAATGCACACACAAAAAATTGTATCAGTAAAAAAAATAATCATTCTATGAAGACTTGTATAAAAAAAAAATCATCAACTACATCATGAACATAATGAACATCTCAGCAGCATCATTTTATCCAAGGATGTGAAGCAGCAACAATAATAGAAAAAACCCTAGAAGACCTCCATATTCAAGGTTATCAGCGATAGGACCTCAAGCAGATTATCACATGAAGCTTCAGGATCATGAGTAGCAGCTTCAGAACCACCAAAGGTGGCTTCAACTGTCATATCAGCAACCTCAATATCACTTGAAAGAACACATCAAGGGTGAGTCTCATGTATGAAATAATATAAAACTTTCTTCGAATCTATTCTAGCTTAATAAAACATTAAAAGTGTGAGAAGGAAAGTTTTTTTATAGCCAAAATCAGTAGCAGAGAAGCCTCAACCTTATCTAGAAATTAACTTCACTTTTCAACAAAGACACACACACATGTGGGAGAGGAACAAGACAAAAGTAAAGAGGACTTGAGAAAGTGGGTAGTAAGCAGTTAGTTGTGATGGAAGACAAGGAGTGTCAAGGGGTAACTGAGGGCGAACTCAGTTAATAGAAAAATAACTCTGAGTTTATTTTGCATGCAATGAAAAATGAGGAAAAAAATTGAAAAAATTGAAAAAAATTGAAAAAAAAGAAAAAATTTGAGAAAAAAAAAAAAGAAAAAAAAATTTGGACCCACTACCTCTTGGCATGCGAAATAGAGTTGCTACAATCGAAATAGGGGTGCTACAGGAACAAAATTTGCTATACGAAAAACATATTTTCTACAGGAAAGAAACATTTGCTACAGGAAGTTAACCAGGACAAATTGTTTTGATCAAAGGTGGTTTTCTTTCCCTCTTCTCTCTCTCCTTTGCTTACACATTCCATCGAAAACTCCATCATGCACCCATTCACTCATTTCACCTTTCAAGTAGGAAGAAAACTCCATTTTACTCTTGACTGTAATTTCTACAAGAAATTCCTGGCAGCTACATGATTCCTATAGCACTACAGGAAACCCTGTAAATGCTACAGGAAACTTATTTACAAGGAAATTAGCTCTCTCAAAGGTTTCTAAACTTCAAAAATATCATGATAATTTTTTTTTTTTGCCTATACCAACCACTAATAACCCTCACTTCACTCCATGCACATGGATTCACACCCTAAACCCTATGTTGCGCCACTAGCAGTTAGATCACCTATACCTTGGTATGCGACCTCTCGCCTTACCTCTGCATCACTCCAATCATTCCATCACTCCATCCCTAACATCCATAAACCATTTCCCTTAATCTCTAAGTAATTCGGAGCCCCAAGAAGTAGAGAGAAGATTGCTATAGGAAGTTGAAAAGTTTCTCTTTGAAATTCTGTATATGACACAAAAAGTTCAAATCTGAGGATAAGTTGATGAAGATGGCTTCAAACGACCATCAAAAAACTCTAGGAGGATTAAAACACTATAAAAGGCACATGGGGACCTCCATGCACCACCTGAAAGAAGAAAAAACAAATAAAAGGTTTAAGTAGCTAACTCAGAAAATACATAAAAAAAACATAGCAAGAGAAAGATAGCAATGGCTATCACCAAGATTCAACTCCCTACACCAAATAATGTCTACAACTCCTCAAAAAATGGTACAAACAAGGCCCTAACTTTGCACATCGTTACAATTGAATAATCACTTGAGAGAAAGAAGAAGCCTGAACCTACATTAGAAGTTTAAGGGAAAACTGAGATAGGGCAATAAATGCAAGTAGAAGAGTAGCAAGAAGATCAACAAGAGAAGAAGCACATGGACCAATAAACAAAGAATGAAATAGGGCAGCATATATGAAGAGCCACAAGGCAAGGAGGATGAATAGGTTGCTCAGAGGATGCGCAATCGTTTCAGTAGGGGTGTATGATGGGCCTCTAAATTAGACATAAATTAAGGACATATAACATTTCTTAGGCACATAAAAGATATATTGAATATCTCCTTATACACTTAATAATGTTTTTTTAAGATTTAATATGATCTTAGGAATGTTTAGAGATAATTTCATATTTGTGCCTAATATTTGTTTTTGAAGGATATTGTGAGAATATTGGGTAGATTATGGAGATTTGGAGAAGGATATTGTTACGAAACCAACTCCAAAAGTTGAAGAAAATAGAGATCAAGGCCTTATAAATAATCCACTTCGAGGGGGAAACCTCCTTTACATTACATAAATGAAAAATTCTTGGATGATGCTAATGAAAAAACCTCCTTCTATATATAAGAGTCCATGAGGTCACAATATAATCCTAGCCGACCTAACAATAATAATTTAAAGGCACAATAATAATAATATTTAGGTTATAGGGGTACAACAATAATAATAAGGGGGCTACACTAACAAAGATAAGGGGCTACACTAGTAATATAGGGACCTAACATGCCCCTCTCCTTCAAAAAAAGTGTTTTTCTCAACGCTTGAGTAGCTTTGGGTGCTTCTGTATAAAATTCTCATCGTCCCATGTAGAATATTTAGTGGGTAAGTTCTTCCACTTGATGATATACTTTGAAATTGATCGATTTCGTAGCTGTCGAGTTCTTGTTTCCGTGATTGATTCAGGTTCCAATATAATTTTTCCTTACTCATAAAGTTCTGGAAATATTGTTTGAACTGGAAAATTTTCACCTATAACCTTCTTTAAGCATGAAACATGGAAAACTAGATGAAATCGTGAAGAACTAGGAAGCTCCAGTTTGTATGCCATAGTACAAATGTTTTGCAACACCTTGTAAGGAACATAGTACTTTGGTGATAATTTATCATCCTTCTTAGCTCTCTTCAGGGAAATTTGTTTGTATGGATATAGTCGTAAAAATACCCAGTCTCGTACATCAAAACTTTTCTGGCTACGATGTTGATCTGCCTGTTGTTTCATTCGATTTTGTGCCAAATTTAGGTTATCCTTTAAGAGTCGGAGAACTTCCTGTTGATGCTCGATGTGAACTTCCACATATTGAACCTTAGAATTTTCTCTTAAAGATGATGTGATGGATGGTGGATGATATGCATAAAGTGCCATAAATGAGGTCATTTTTGCTGTAGTATGGAAGGAAGTGTTATACCACCATTCAGCAAGAGGTAACCACTTGACCCATTGTATTTGTTTATCAAATAGAAAACAACAAAGATATTCTTCCAAACATTTATTCACTATCTCAGTTTGACCATCAGATTGAGGATGATAAGATGAGCTATGAGCTAGTTGAGTACCCAAACAAGAAAATAATTTCGTCCAAAAATTTCCAGAAGAAATGGGGTCTTTGTCGCGTACAATAATCTTTGGGTTTCCATGTAGCTTTTGAATTGTTTCCATAAATGAAGCAGCAACTGCACTTTCTTTAAATGGATGAGCTAATGCACAAAAGTTTTCATACTTAGTAAGTCTATCAACTACCACCATGATGAAAATCTTTCCGTCGGACTTAGGTAAACCTGTGATAAAATCAATTAAAATATCCTCCCAATGTTGACTTGGCATGGATAAAGGCTATAGAAGACTTGAGGTCTTAATTCTCTCAACTTTATTTTGATGGAAAACCAAAAATTCCGCCACAAAATTTTGAATATCAAATTTAAGGCCATCGCAAAAAAAATTATTTTTTCACCTTGTGGTAATTTTTTAAAAATCTTGAGTGTCCTCCTAAAGGAGAAGTGTGAAATTCCAAAAGAATCTTTTGTTTTAGTTGGGAATTCTTACAAAGATATAAGCGATCTTTATACCATAAGGAATCATTTTTCCAACTAAATGTATCAAATGTACTAGGATCTTGCTGCAACTTTTGAATGAGTGTCCACACTTCTTTGTCCTTCTTCCATTCATCCCTTGCTTCGGTTATCCAATCTGGTTGGATAATAGAAATGGCACAAAGCAATGCTTCCACCTCTTCATTCTTTCTTGAGAGTTCATCTGTAACAACATTTAGCTTCCCTTTTCGTAGATAATTTCAAAGTCATAACCCAACATCTTTGTGACCCATTTTTGCTGCTCTTTTGAAGATAGTCTTTGTTCCAAAAACTGTTAAGACTATCATGATTAGTTTTTACCTTGTAGTGTCTTCCCATTATGTAAGGTCACCATTTCTTTAGTGCATGTAGTATTGCTAACATTTCCTTCTCATAAATAGCTTTATGTAAATACTTTCCTTTGATTGGATGACTTTAAAAATAAATGGGTCTTCATTCTTAAATTAAAACATCGCCAATTCCATTTCTTGAGGAATCACATTCCACAATAAAGGTTTTTGTGAAGTCTGGCATAGCTAATACCGGTGCTAGGAACATTGCTTCTCTAAGATGTTCAAAGGCCTTAGTTGCTTCAGGAGTCCATGAAAATGCATCTTTCTTCAACAATGTTGTTAGAGGTGCTTCTATTCTCCATAATTCTTAACAAACTTGCGATAATAACCTGTTAACCCAAGAAATCCTTGCAATTTCTTTATGGTTGTGGGGGATTTCCATTCCTTATTGGATTTAATTTTGTTAGGGTCTACCTTAACACACTTGTGAGATACAATATGACCCAGATATTCCACCTTTTGTACTCGAAAGAAACATTTGGAGGTTTTTGCATATGATTGTTTCTCCTCCAATAGTTTGAGCACCTTGTCAACATTTTGAACATGATCCTTCCAAGACCTGTTGCATATTAGTATATCATCAAAAAATACTAACACAAATTTTCTAAGGTAGGGTTTGAAAATGGAATTCATCAACCCTTGAAATGTATAAGGTTCATTGGTAAGGCCAAAAGGCATGACCAAAAATTCATAATGACCCTCATGAGTTCAAAATTCTGTTTTCGGAATATCTTCAGTCTTCTTTCTAATTTGATGATATCCTGAACGAATATCAAACTTGGTAAAATAAATTTCTCCATGTAATTCATCCAATAATTCATCAATCACAAGAATGGGAAATTTATCTTTAATAGTGAGCTTATTGAGCTCACTATAATCTACACACATGTGCCATGATCCATCCTTCTTGTGCACCAATACTACTCGAGAAGAGAAAGAATTTCGACTAGGTTCAATTATACTAGCCTCTAACATTTCTGCAATCATATGTTCAATTTCAATCTTTTGGACATAAGGATATCTGTAAGGCTTGATGTTTGGAGGAAAAATTCCTGGAATCGAATGAATAGCATGATCATGATCACAAATAGGTACGATTCCTTTGGGAGTTTCAAACACCTTAGAATATTTGTCCAAGAATTTTTTGAGATCTGGAGAAATAGATGATTTTGATGTTGGAACTTCCAATGAGCATAATTATGCAATTACGCCTAGTTTTTCTTTATTCTTAAGATTTTTCATGACAGTAGAGGTTATTATATTTCCTGGCTTCCCTGCAATACCTTGTAATTCGACTTCCTTTCCTTCCAAAAAAAATTTCAAGAAAAGTTCTTGAAAATTAAAAGCTATCGTCCCCAAATATTGTAATTGTTGTACTCCTAGTACAACATCAACACCTCCCATTAGAATGTAAGGCATTGCACTATTAAATAAATATTCCCCCATGGTTATCTTGATATTATGGCATTTCCCAGAGTAATTTATAGTTCCTCCATTTTCAACCATCACTTGGCATTCTGGTGCTGGGTATAGGAAGCAATTCAATTCCTTGGCTACCTTACAATGAATAAAATTATGGGTACTACCAGAATCAATCAACACTATTACATTATTATTCTTGACATGTTCTTCTATATTGAGAGTTTGGGGAGTGGTAATGCCTACCAATGCATTACATGATATGGTCGGACTCATTTCTTCTTTCTCTAGGGTTGGTTCCTGGTGTATATCCTCTTCTTTTGAAGTTTCTTGTTCATTTTCTTCCTCCTATTCACAATCTATGTAAAATAATTTCTTCTAGCACACTTATGACCTTTAGTGTATTTTCTATCACAACTGTAGCGAAGCCCTTTTGCTCTTTTTTCTTCCAATTTTTGTGGTGTCAACCTTGTAGGCTGTGGAAGTCTAGCAGTATCAACACTTCCATCTTTATAGATGTTAGTGGTAGGCTTCCTTATCGCCATAATTTTACATTCAATTTTTCTTGCCAACCTAAATTCCTTCTCTAACGAATCAGGTTCCCAAATGCAAACCTCATGTTGGATGTTATCGTTTAAATTCACTATGAAGACATCAATCCTGTGTTCCTCTAGAATATCAATTACCCTTATATTCAATTTTTGGAAGTCCTCAATGTGCCCTGCCACTGAAACATTTTGTTTGAGATTTATCAATTGGCTAAAAAAAGTGTTTATCTTTGTATCCTCATAATGTGCTATCATTTCCTCCATAAACATTGACCAAGTGAGAATATCATTATGGGATCAAAGCCATCGATACCATACAAATGTATTTTTTTTTAAATATAAAGTTGTAATACGTACCTTTCATGTGTTTTGCACATTATTGAAATCAAAATATTGCTCCATATGTAGTATCTATGTTACGGGATCCTTGCCATCAAACTTCCTCATATCGATATTTAGAATATGGTGGGTCTTCCATCCAACATTCAATTTTATTAAATCATGATTAACATTTATTTTTCTCTCATCATTAGGAATCATTTCTTGTATCAAATTTGTCAAACCTTCATTCAAACCTTCCATGTTTTCCTTCAAACCTTCCAATTTTTCTTCCATACCACCCATCTTAGCTTCCACGCCTTTCAAACCATCCATACTAGCTTCCACACCTCATTTTAGGTTTTCGTTTCATGAAATTCCCCCCAATTCTTCAGATCAAAAAAAGAAGGACACATTGTATGCTACACATATAGTGTCGATGCCTCTCAAGTTTGTACAAACCCATGGTTGATAATTAAACTTGGTAACCTTAGTACTTGCAATACTGAGGCTCATCATCCTACAACGAAGAAATAATCATTATCTGACCATATTATATTTTCTTATTAAAAATGATACAGCTATTGTCAGGGTTACCTCCTGTGGTGTACTTGAGGTCAACCTATGGCACCTAGAGAGGGAGGGATTTTGAGTCCTTAATGAATGCATATTCGAGTCGTTCATATGTGGGGATTATTTGAGCACTAAAAATATGAAACAAAGTTTCCACAAAAGAAGGAAAGGAAGAATCCCTTAGGAGGAGCGGCATGTGAAGCTTTGGCTTTACAATTCAAGTTGGAATTCACTCTCATTTTATGTGTGTCAAGCATAGCGATGGGGAGTGTGTGGTATTTGGATAGTGGTGCCTCCTTCCACATAATGGGGAACAAATAATTTTTCAATGACTTGGAGGAGAAATCTCTCTAGATGCACTTTGAGATGGGATAAGATGGAAGGTATAGCACAACCGGTATTGGTATAGTTACCTTTTAGAGGAATTCAAGCTCCCCTCTCAGGATCATGGATGTGATGTTTGTACCCGGTCTAAATAAGAATTTTATTTCTGTCACGATTTTGGAATATCATGGTTACGATGTCATATTCAATAAAGGGAAAGCATTCCTGAGAGTCATTTCCACAGGAGAACTGAATCATATTGGGGTTCGAGTGAAGAATATTTACAAGTTGGATCCTGAAGCCTGTACTGCATTTAGAAAAAATGAGAAGAAAGTGCATAGCTGATATGTCAGCGAATTATGGCATAGAAGACTTGGCCATTTTCATTTGGCACTTGAAAGATCATGCAATGGATTACTGCAAGCGTCCCCAAAGGAGCACTAGAGTAGCAAGATACATGGAAAGGGTGTACGTTGGGGAAGTACACAAAATACACTTTTCATGATAAGGAAAACAAGGCACACGCATTCTATTATCACATTGTTATTCTAAAATTAAAAAAAAATATTAAAAAAAATTGTTGACAATGGGAGTGTCAACGTTTTTCTGTAATAAACTCATCTTTACTTGGTTTTTCCTGTAAAAGGTAGTAACTTCGGGAGTGGTTTCTAAGCATCTAGAAAAAAAAAATTTAAAACAAAGAGGTTTTTGTTACTAACAAGCTCATTAAAAAATCTTGTTTTCGTCTTTACACAGGTGAAATGGTTTGAGAGATTCAAAGGAATCTTTGAGAGCTAGTTTTCAGGATTTTGGCAATTTACTATTTTCTTGTTTTAGTAATTTTTTTCAAAACAATTTCTCGGAAAAATGAGAACGAATTTTACAAAACTGAAAGAGGGTTTTGTCCAAAGGCGAAGAAGGTGCATAGATGAGATGTCAATGAATTATGACATAGAATACTTGGCCATTTTCCTCTGGCGCTTGGAAGATCATGCAATGGATTACTGCAAGCATCCCCAAAGGAGCACTAGAGAAACAAGATATATGGAAAGGGTGTACGTTGGGGAAGTACACAAAATAAAATTTTCATGATGTGGAAAAAAAGGCACATGAATTTTTTTATCACATTTTTATTCTAAATTTTAAAAAATAAAAATTTTTGACGATGGGAGTGTCAACATTTTTCTGTGATAAACTCCGCTTTACTCTGTTTTTCCTCTAAAAGGTAGTAACTTTGGGAGCAATTTCAAAGCACATGGAATTTTTTTTTTAAAAAAATGAGCTTTTTGTTACTAATAGGCTCATTAAAAAAACCCTCTTTCCATTTTTACACAGGTGCAATGGTTTGAGAGATTCAAAGCAATATTTGAGAGCTAGTTTTCAAGATTTTGGAAATTTATTATTTTCCTATTTTAGTAGTTGTTTTCAAAATAATTTACTGTACAAATGAGAAACATTTTTATGAAGTTGAAAGAGGGTTGTGTCCAAAATGGAACCATCTAGAATAATGTCTCTCTGTTTTATAATAGGTATCATATATTTGGAGATTCGAATGGATCATTTGACCTTATTTTTTAGGAATTCGTGAGGGAAAAGCTCATGGAAAGTTGGTGACTTGGATGCCACCTCATTTTTGAAACCTTATTACAACAGATATAGTAATTGTGTTAAGCACATAACCAATCACTTTGACTGAGTTATAAAAGGAATTCCCCTTCGGATTGGAAGGGACAACTTACAATTCAAGATATTGGTTAGAGGTTACCTCAGTTATTTTCTTCCACATCCAGGGATATTTCTGAGTGATAACACAATCATTGAAAGGATCCACTCCGATGTATGTGGACCTTTATCGACAACCTAGACTACCAAGCACAATTATTATGTTATATTTGTAAATAATTTCTCACGAAAGTGTTGAATCTACTTCATGTAGAATAAAAACCAAAAATTATCGAAGTTTGTTGAATTCAAAGAAATTGTTAAGAAACAAACTGGCGAGAAGCTGAAGTCTCTCAGGAGCGATAATGAAGGTGAGTACGTGTCAAATGAGTTAAAAAAAAATTGTGGAAAGGAAGGAATTCGATGGGATTTGACAAAACCCCATAACCCATAGTAGAATGGGTTGGCTGAGATGAAGAAAACAAGTATTAATGGAGAAGCAAGGGAAATGTTGCATGACCAAGGCCTACCACTGCACTTGTGGGATAAAGCATGCAACACAACAATATATTTTAAAAAAAAGAGTCCTCACCCAATTATTTTCATAAGTACACCATTGGACACTTTATTTCAATATATTTGCAGCATTTGTAATGTTCGAAAATCTAGAACTTGCTACTCCATCGGGAATATCTTAGGATATTCCACTTCCTTCTTCAGTGAGACATCACAAGTCCATTTTAGATATTGAATGTTGGGGAATTTATAAGATATCTCTCATTCCAAATAAGGGAGAGATCTTGAGGCTAGCTGGTCCTTCACAGACTCTGTCTATGGATATGCAATATTCCACCTCAGGAATTTCTGCTACAAGGTCCTTGAGGACGCTGTATAAGGAAGTTATTGTAAAAATAAGACAAACCACTACTGGGATGCCTTAGAACACACATCATAAAACTCCTATGCAGAATATGAGCTCAAATAAATAAATCTAGATGGGTTATTCAGATCTCCCCAATCTAGGTCTCTAAAACAATGCTCAATGAGAGAGCTTACAGCAATATATGAACATAACCATTAAACTCTGCAAATCTGAATACATCATGAGAGGGAAATGGTATAGCCAAAATTATATTATGATTTTAGCATTAATATACAAGAAATAATTGAGGGGACAAGCCTCTCAAACCTCTAGAACCATACTCCAATGAATATATAATGAAATGAAGGAGTTGCTGCAACTACACAGAATGCCAGAAGACCATGAATGTGCAGTATATAAGAGTGAAGTAGCTGATGAACATTTATAGAATGGAAATGTGGCTGAAAGGTACAAGAAAATAGCCGAAGAACAAAGAATGGGCTGAAATACAAGATTTCTAGCCAATCTAGGAGAGATTGCTAGAAATGTCAGAACATACAAAAATGTGACAACGAATTTTTCACTACAACTGATACAAAATATTGATGAGGCTATGGCTGATCTTAAATTTTATTTCCCTCCTCTGATAATGTCTTCAATACAAAGGGCTGATCCCTTTGTCTCAAAAACACCTCCTGATGAGCTCCATCAACCCTCCTCACACTGCCTCCATAAAATAACGTAGTTTCTTCCATGGGCTGTGCATGGAAGTGTGGCCTGAAGCCACTGATCTGAAATTCATCTTGGGAATCCTCCTTGCATATCCTCCAATGAATAGATCACGCCTCCACTGAAGAAAACTAGCTAAGATGACTCCATGAGTTCCTCCTTTGCTGCCCCTAGCAACACAACGTCCTCTCTACTACATAAATAATGCTGTAGCTGTGGCCAATGCTGTATTGAGGAAAATTAGCTCATTCCTCATCCTTCCTTGAGGAAGAGGTATGGATTCCCGACCGGGAACACCCTTGTGCCCGAGGGCACCATCACCCTGCTAAACAGCTCGGGGATGCAACCCTTTGCACACCCAAGTCTGAAACTCCAAAAAATGTATGAAAATAGGCTGCCATATCCTCCATATAAAGAAAGGGAACTCTTCTCCACCAAGGTACCACCAATTAGGGTCTCCACCCTCACATGAGTGTCGTCCCTCCAAAACTGCGCAGCTTCTCTAGGAAGCCTCTCCTCCTTGGGCAGCGCTGTTGACTTTAGTCAAAGATGACTGATCCAAGTGAGCTGGGTTCCATTCACACCCTTAGGTATTTATTTCAGCTGCTTATTTTCATCCTTTTCACATAAGGAGTGTTATTTCTTCATCCAAAAGGGGCTAAGGTGTCTCCTTCACCATTTTATTAAATAAAAATAAAATGTGCAACTATAATGTTCCATTTTAGCTTGATGCTAAAATTGGGAACATTGCAGTCCTCCCCTCCCACATGTTGCTTGCCCTCAAGCAACTGCATAGAGAGAAAAAAAAATTCTCCCCCTTCTTCTCTTGTGGCCTCCTCATCAATGGTCCCACCACTGCTCAAATATGCTGCAATAAATCTCTTCTCCAATGCTCTCCCCGAAGTATGCAACTGAAAATGATGCTCCCCATGGAAAGATAGAAGGTGTAGTGGAATCCTTCTTTCTGTGCTAAGGCCTCCTTAAGGTAGGAGTGATGATATGCATGGTAAAATTTGTCTCCCAATGATGATCCTCTCATCCATGCAATCATCCAAAATAAAATATGAACCCCCGGTTTCTGCAGTGTGTTGGGGCTGAATGGAGAGTTGTGCTTGTGCTTCTCATGATGGCTCTCTCTCCATTTGAATTGTTCATGGGGCCTCCTCTATCCTAGGGCTGAAATGGTATGGCCTACAATAATGGCCAAATCTACCCCATCAAGAAAATCAGCCATGATATGCCTCCTCAAATCCTCCAAGTGGTCCCTTCCACAAGAAGAGCAAGTAATAATGTGGCATTAATGGTATGCCCATGGTGTCTCCTGCAAAATGAAGCATGTATAATAGGGAGAATCATGAACATGATGGGCTGTACATACAATACTCTCCAAATAATGCTCCTCATGGGTGTACAAACATCAGAAATGCAAGGAGAAATATATAATAGAAGCAAGTTTTCAAATGACAACCGGAGAGTGGTTCATAGTTCCACTCATGGAACCTGCACAGTGCCTCCCTTGCTTGCCTCAAAATCAAAAGTAACAAGTGCTGTACTAGCCACTTGTTTGCTGCCACAATATCTCCTCATAAGATGAAAACATGAAAATACCATTTGGTGCCAATGGTGCACACCAAGGAATATGTGGCATCCTCCACAACCACTATAAGAATGGTCAATCCCACTGCTACAATTGGCTGCAAGTGCATCCTCATGAAAAATGAAATAAGTAACAAGCCTCCTTGATATGTCATTCTCCTCAATAATGAAAAGAAGTACAATACAAGATATGAAATTATAGCTCCTCCATCATGCACTAGAGCTCTTGAGTTGAAATGGTTCAACTGAAAATTTCCCCTCACCTCCAATGGGTAGGGAAGTGGCTATGATGTTCTCTCCACCATAAATCGGGCTATGCATCTCTCCATATGCTGATATATGCCATGCTGAATTCCCTCCCAAGTTAACTTCTCTAGCAAATCCAAGTATGCATCCAAGTGCATAGCTAGGAAGTCCTCATATGCTGCATGCAATAGTGTCTCCTTGAGACTAGAAGCCCTAGTCAAGAAGAGTCTGCCATGATGATAAATGATCATATAATCCACTAAGTATCTGCCATCTCCATCAAGGCCATACAAGAATCACGCATGCACCAAGATCCTGGGGAATACTCAGCCAAAGCTGAGTCCTCCATCCTGGATCATTCCTCCACATAGACAGCGCTGGTATTCTGCAATATGGTGCTCCATCACGCTGCTGCCTGCTACATTGACATCCCCTCATGCCAAAGTCATCCTCAAATTTGTTTCCATGCCCATCATGCAGCTACTCATGCTCAAATAGAAATGGTGATCTCTGAAAATGAGCCTCCCATGAGAGACTATCACCTCCAAAGAATCTCCCGATCCTGGGCAATGTAAGCATGAGTGGCCTCCATCTACTCCAATGCATGAAAGAGTCCTTCCTCTAAAAGAAGTATCCTCTCTCTCACCAAATCTATGGAGCAGACATCCTGCATCATGAAGATGCTATCCTCCATCTCTGCAGAAAATCTATCTGCGTAGTGAAATTGATGAGAATGGGTGGTACTGAAAATGAGAGAGTGTATCCCTCCTCCTTGTTCTTATCCCCAAAATATCTGCACTGTAAGGGATTCCTCCAATGTCTCCACCTCTCTGAAATCCAAGAGTGGTGAACCAAATGGCATGATGCCTCTCATCATCTCTAGATCTTGTGGCCTCCCAGGTGGAAAGCCTCCAAAGTGAGACATCAAGATAGGAAGTGGACTGTATATATGAGAGGAATGAAAGGTCCTCTCTCTCTACTACGCAGTGCAGTCCCTCTCCTATGTGAAGAAAATCTCTAAAGTAGATAAGGGTGAATTTCCATAATCCCTTCATGTTGATCCTTCTGCTCTTCTTCTTCTTCCAATGGTGCAGCGCTGTAGGTTCTTCTATGCCCCTCCTCTCTACCAACGTGTGAGTGTATCTCCTCCTTAATGAGAGGCCTTGGATATTGGCCTTCCCTTGAGAGAAAATATCTCCACACCATCACAAATGGAAGAGTGCCCTTCATACAATGGGGTTCTTGCCTTTAGCAAGTCATTCTTCTGATTTCTCCCCCATTAGAAAGATGGAATGATCTTTGTTTCATGGTGCCCCTCCATGCATGCAAAGTGTTTGAAGTTTTGTCACACCATGTTTCACATTGGTTTTCATCAATACCCTTTGAAAAACTGTTTGTGACTTCAACATATGATCTCTCATTTGCATGAGAACATGAAGTAGAACTCTGGAATCAATCATCATGAATCATACCTTTGAGTTGCAGCGCTGCTCCTCCAAAGGCCTCAACTCTTTCCCTCCATCCTTCTTGTAGTAGCTATGGGCAATGTACTGCACTATCGATCTGCATGTTTGGCTGAATGCTCACACCCTCCATGAGAATAGCTAGTATTTGTCCCATCAACAAACCCTTCTCAGAAAATTTCTCCAAATTTTCCCTTTCATCAGATCTTCAATGATGTTCTCAATGGTCTAGAAAAGAAGAAGGGAAACCTCCTCTTCCATCATTCCTCTTTCCTTCTCTCCTTTGTCAATATCCTCTCCTTGGAGAGAATCTCCTCTTGTTGATGGAATTAGATCTTGGGCACAGGCTGAGCCAATATCATGCTCTGATACCACTGTCATGATCCAAAATCTGGAACTTGCTACTCCATTGGGAATATCTTAGGATATTCCACTTCCTTCTTCAGTGAGACATCACAAGTCCATTTCAGAGATTTACTGTTGGGGAATTTATAGGATATATCTCCTTCTAAAGAAGGGAGAGATCCTGAAGCTAGCTGGCCCTTCACAAACTCTGTCTATGGATATGCAATATTCCACCTTAGGAATTTCTGCTACAGGGTCCTTGAGGACGCTGTATAAGGAAGATGCTGTAAAAATAAGACAAACCACTACTGGTATGCCTTAGAACACACATTATAAAACTCCTATGCAAAATATTAGCTCAAATAAATAACTCTAGATGGGTTATTCATATCTCCCCAATCTAGGTCTCTAAAACAATGCTCAATGAGAGAGCTTACCGCAATATATGAACATAACCATTAAACTCTACAAATCTGAATACATATGAGAGGGAAATGGTACATCCAACATTATATTATGATTTCAGCATTAATATACAATAAATAATAGAGGGGACAAGCCTCTCAAACCTCTAGAACCATACTCCAGTGAATATACAATGAAATGCCAGAGTTGTTGCAACTACACAGAATGCCGAAATACCATGACTGCACAGTCTGTAAGAGTGAAGCAGCTGCTGAACATGTATATAATGGAAATGTGGTTGAAAGGTATAAGAAAATATCCCAAGAAAAAAGAATGGGCTGAAATACAAGATTTCTAGCCAATCTAGGAGAGATTGCTACAAATGTCAGAACATACAAAAATGTGACAACCAAGTTTTCACTGCAACTGATACAAAATATGGATGAGGCTGTGGCTTATCTGAAATCTGATTTCCCTCCTCTGATAATGTCTCCAATACAAAGGGCTGATCCCTTTGTCTCAAAAACACCTCTGATGAGCTCCATGAACCCTCATACTGCCTCCATAAAATAACGTAGTTTCCTCCATGGACTGTGCAGTGGGAGATGATGGAAGTGTGGTTTGAAGCCACTAATCTAAAATGTAGCCCGAGAATCCTCCTTGCATCTCCTGCAATGAATAGATCACTCCTCAACTGAAGAAAACTAGATAAGATGACTCCATGAGTTCCTCCTTTGCTTCCCCGAGCAACACAACGTCCCCTCTGCTACAGAAATAATGCTGTAGCTGATGGTAATAGTTGTGGCCAATGTCGTATTGAGGAAAATCAGCTCAATCCTCATCCTTCCTTGAGGAAGAGGTATGGATTCCCGACCAGGAACACCCTAGTGCCCGAGGGCACCATCACCCTGCTAAACAGCTCGGGGATGTTGCCTTTGCAGACCCAAGTATGAAACTCCAAAACATGTATGCAAATGGCCTTCCATATCCTCCATATAAATAAGGGAACTCTTCTCCACCAAGGTCCAACCAATTAGGTTTTCCACCCTCACATGAGTGTCTTCCCTCCAAAACTACGCAGCTTCTCTAGGAAGCCTCTCCTCCTTGGGCAACACTATTGACTTTAGTCAAAGATGACTAATCCAAGTGAGCTGGGTTCCATTCACACCATTAGGTGTTTATTTCAGCTACTTTTTTGCCTCCTTTTCACATAAGGAGTGTTATTTATTCATCCAAAAGGGGCTAAGGTGTCTCCTTCCCATTTTATTAAATAAAAATAAAATGTGCAACTATAATGTTCCATTTTAGCTTGAGGCTAAAATTGGGAACATTACAGCACTAGAATAATTCCATGTCTCCAAAGAATCAAGGAAAAAGCTAGAGACAAAAACAAAGTTAGGGATATTTTTGGGGCACATTGAAACACCTCACAACTATCCTGTGTACTTTTCATCCCTTAGAAAGATAATTGTTTAAAGGGATGTGATGTTTGATGAGGAGAAGTAAATGGGGTGTTCTCTTAAGAGGGAGATTTAATTGCAGTTTGATCAGTAGATTTTAGCTCCCAAGGAAGAACATTAGGAAGTTATGGATCAACCAAAAGCAAAGGATGAGTGAGTGGAGACAACCACTCAAGCAGAGACATCAAAAGAAGGAATGAAACAAACTACGGAGGTTTAAAAATTATTGCATGATGCTAGAGAGAATGTGGGAGCACCCACTTCACAGCGCAGCCAGAGGAGGTCACCAGATCAATACAATGGATACATGGATCTGATGACTAAGCTAGTAGAGACTGAGGCATCCTCATTCAAGGAATAATTATAGAAACCTATATGGGTTGATGCTATGGTAGATGAATATGATTACATTGTTAGAAACAATGTTTGGGAAGTGGTCCTAAGACCAACAAATAACTAAATGGTAGGTTCAATATTTCTTTACAAGGTAAAGCATGTAGCAACGAAAGCATAGAGAAATACAAGGCAAAATTTGTAGTGAAGAGGTTCTCCCAGGTTGAGGGAATTGACTATGAGGAGACCTTTTCTCTAGTAGCAAGGTACTCATCCATCATATCAATTATATCACTAGCTGCGCAGATGGGGTGGAAGATCCAATATATGGATGTGGAGACAACATTTGTCAATGTATTTATTGATGAGGAGGTATACATTGAGCATCTAGAAGGTTTTGAGATCTTTGACAGAGATTCACATGTGTGTAGACTCAAGTGAGAATTGTATGGACTCAAGAAAGAACCTCATGCTTAGTACACTAGGATCGACAGTTATCTCACCAAGTTGGGATTCACCAAAATTGAAGTAAATAAAAACCTTTATCACATTGTGGCTGAAGATAAATTATTGATTATTGTGTTTTATGTCTATGATTTAATTTTAATCAGTGATGATGAGTTGATCAGATCTTGCAAGGAGGACCTTGTAACAGAATTTGAAATGAATGACATGGGACTAATGTACTATTTACTCAATTTAGAAGTATGGTAAGGAGATGAGGAAATTTTTGTCTCTCTAGGAAAGTATGCCAATGAGATACTAAATAAGTTCCACATGGAGAGTAGCAAACCCATGGAGACCCCACTAGCAGGGAATTAGAGGAAAGAGGATCCTACTCCAGGTGAAGTAGTGGAGGCTACCATATATGGACAGCTTCTGGGTTCACTGATGTATTTGGTGGAAACACAACCAACATGTTTTATGCATCCAACTAGCTTAGTTAGGCTATGGTTAGGCCAGTCGAACTGTATTTGAAGGCAACAAATCATGTGTTATGATACGTCAGGGCCACCACCATGTTTGGACAATGGTACATATAGATAGAGGGAGTGAATCTTCAAGGCTTCACTGATGTAGATTGGGAGGGGAGTCCATCGACCCAAGCATATTGATATCTGTTATCACCATCTACCGGATTGTGTGCAGAGGCAGATAATGTTTTTGGAATACATTCCTATAAAGGATCAAGATGCATATATTTTTACAAAGGATTTTTCAAGAGGAAAATTTGAGTTCCATATATGAAGGATCTAGGTGACAGATAATCCCTTTCTTGTTGAGAGGGAGTGTTGAAAATGCAACAAGAAATTCTCAGTTTAACTTTTCCTTGGTCAAACAAGAGAGAATTCAAATTTATATTTTAGCAGAAATATTGAAGGTAGTTAACTGAGGTGACATGGAACTTTCCACTCAATTAACTCAATTTATTCGAGTTGGAGAGGTTTGATTTCGGTAGAAAATGATTGATTGCTAATTTATAGCAATCTATTTCAATTAAATTGAGTTATTTTCAGTTAAACTAGTTCCAACTGTTAGAGGAACTAGGGGACGATCTAATAGTGGGGTGTGACTTCAACCATAATTATTTATCATTTAGTTAATTTATCAATAAACCAAAAATAATTGATGCATGCAAATATTAACTCGAGTTACTTGGTTGAGATAGAGGTATTACCAGTTGTAGACTAATCCAAGTTGTACATGTGGTGCATGTTGTTAGATTATGAGCCTAATGGATTGCACAATCCTCGTTTAGGAATTTCATAATTAATAGGGACCTAGTTCCTCAAGGAAAATCACAAGGAAATTGGAGCTTGGAGGATAGAGAAATTTTCTAAATATTGGCCAGAGTCAATTAGTCAGGAAGAGGGATAAACTATATAGTTGTAAAGTGTGTTTGAGCTTGAGCAAGAATTGTATTTCTTCTCTATTATTTGATTAATGCAATACATATAAGAATGGGGTTTGAGAATTTGACTTCCCCTAGACAAATATCTATGTATGTGTCATAAATATTCGTGCATGTTTATGATTTTTCTTCTCTATCGTGAATTAACTTTCGAAATTGAGAAGAGTAAATATGAGTCTTGTGTTTTAGTAAATTACATGAGTAGTTTCATATCTACACAATAATTTCTACATCACCTTGGGGTTGGCCATATCCCATTTGCCGTGGTGGACATGGGGAGGGTTGGTGGTATGCAATGGATCCAATCACATGAGCCATGGTATATGATGCCCCCAATGTTGAAGGTTCACATAGGTGATAGTGTGGGGCATCAAAGATGAATGTGTATAGGTAGCTTAATTAGGCATAGATTAGATCATACTGCATGGCCTCTTCCTTGATTCAAGGGAATGCTAGAGGGGCAACTTTGGAAATGGGAGGAAGGATCTAATTCAAAAACAAATTCATAAATTAGTCATTAAACTCTATATATTTGCGCAAGCTTCATCATGTATTCTTCTCGTGAATATGGTCAATTATGTGAGTGGCAATGGTTTGCTGAGATGAGGTCAGAATCTCAAAGTTAGTATCATATTGGAGAGGTAAATGAAAGTATGATAGGAACACATTCAGAGTAGTGGAAAACATATAACGAGTGTCATGGGGCCAGTTTATGTACTATTTCATTGCAGCAATAGTTACTGTGCATTGAAATACGTGAAGGAAAATTGAATATTTCATGATGAAGTTTCAATAACTCCATGTGTGGAAGGAGCAAATGTGGTTAGTGGGATCATCTCTTAGATTTAGTTCATGTCAAATCATGGATGAGAGCTTTGTTATTGAGTTAGCTCAAACTAGGGAGATTCAAACTAGCCATGAATGGGAGGAAAATTTGTGTCACATTCATTCAACCAAGGGATCCTACATTGGGACCAATGTTTGTTCAAGCATTAGCACCAATATTACCTCCACTATTGGCACACATATTGGGATTAAAATTACTACTAGGGTTAACACCAACCATGTTTATAGTGGGTTGGGGTTGGGTGGAACTATATGATTAGTAACTACTAGACTAGCTTAGATCCATCTTATCTCCAGATCTATCAAATGCCAAAAGGGATCAAATTTTTCAAGGTGCAAAGCATGCTTGGAAACTTGAAAATTTGAGGGAAGGTTTTCACATCGAGATATTTTATCCCTCTCAATACTTGATAGATCTGGAGGTAATATGGATCTAAGATGGTATAAAACATGCATTTATTAGTTTAAATACAATTAAACAATAAATATATTGATTAATAAATCCATGTATTTTTTATGGAATGAGTTAGAAGAAATTTAGAGAAAGAACTGTATACTTTAATAATGTTCATGTCCAGGACCTTTTTCCCCATTCGGTAGCAAAAAGTTAAAAAAACAAAGAAAAATAGAAAAGAATGAAGATTTTAGAAAGCACTTTCTCCTATATAATATTTATATAATTTTAATTTTATAATATACACTTATAATTAAAGAAAATCTGCTATATATATTTGCATTTTTTCTGTTTTTATATCATATTTTGAATATTTGAATATTGTAATTTTTATTTTATAAATAGAATAATAATTATATTTTGTAAACTAAATAATACATATAAATATAATATTTTAAATGGTAATTTATTGTGATTAATAATGATTAATATTAATTTATTGTTATCTAAAATTAATAAATAATCATTTTATATCAATAAATAAATATAAGTGAATGTGAAAATTCATTTTTTTTCTATTAGAAAAAATCACATAAATAAGCATAACAACCATATAACAAATAAAATTATATGTATTCCCACCGTAAAAAAAACAAAAAAAATATCAAAAATAATGTTTATTTTCCTAGAAAGCATACGTTAAGTGAAAATAAATCCCATGGTTACATCAAATATTTAGTTCCGCTCGGAAAATAATACATTCCAAGAAAAACAAAGTCTAAATCCCAGGGGTATACAAAATACTTTTATTTTATTATAAATAATGTATTTTCATTTCTTATTAGCCAACATCATTCAAAATCCAATATAAATCATTGTTTTCATAATTCACTTTTAGGAATAGATTAACTTCGTCCTCCAATTTTCATAATATTAAAATATGGAAAAATTAAACCAAACCATGTCACTATATACTTAAAGGATACTATAATTAATATTCGTCTAATATCTCCACCGAAATTTATACGTTCCCTCAATGACTGATTCCATTTGATCTCTACCCTCGAAATTGATTGATCTTCTTGTTATGTCCCAACACTTTCTTCTGAGCATCAACACACATATCTTCCTTTTTCTTTCCTAATATGCATCTAGTTTACTAATCATCATTCATAAAAAAATAATTACATAGTAGCTACATCTATCCAATATTTCATTAATGCATTATTGATCAAATGAAACATACCCTATCTCAACCCCATTAGACACAAATGAATAACACTAATAAGAAATTAAATGCCCAAGTTTTACCTCTTCAACAATTGTCGTGAGTGGTATTTTTTCTAGGTTAGGTATGAGGAAGATTCAATTGAATGTTGGATTTTAGAGTGGGCTGCTGATTGTAATGTTACTTGCATAAGAAGTGAAGAAAATGCTCACGACTACTGCCTAATGCTAGGACCAAAATGAAAGTTAAATTGTGTTTGAATAAAAGGGTCTAGGGGAGCAACTCCACACCTATGTTGTCCATCGACATAATTGTTGACACCCCAATAAAAAATTTAAAGTGATGGTGATTGTGAATACAACATAGAAAAATGATTTTTGCGAAGCCTTGAACACAAAGGGATGAAAATAAAAATTTAAATCCTGGACTATGTGACAACCAAGGCCAAATGCATGTTTCTTGAACATTGTTAATAAGAAAAATTAATTCAAAAACATATAAAATCATTAAAATTTTTGGGATCACATTATTTTTGAAGGAAAAATGTACTTTATGTATTCTCCTTTTAAATAGATTATATTCAACATGAATTCCATGGGTTTTCATAATTATCGAGCGAAAAAACTGCGAATAACTTTTTTTTATAATTTATAACGTTACAATACATAATGTAAAATTTCTATTTTTATTATTTTAATTTAACTGAGTCAATATAACATTACATTACATAACATTTTAAATCATCATTTCCATATTGGGTTAAAGAGTGCTTCTCAAAGTGAAATGAATCAGGAAAGCTAGAACGTGAAGGTGGGATAGGTGAGAGACTCTCACTCATTGAGTTGGTGTAACTAATCATCTGAAAGGAAAATGAGGGTGAATGCCTCTCATGGTTCATGGATAGTGCTTAATAAGAGTTATGGTGTTGGGATGGAGTGTACACAATAAACTTTGTTAAATCTAGGAGGATAAAGGGATAATGAATTTAATAAAATGCACAAACAAATAGAAAAACGTATCTTCATTGGTGGTGCAATGTGGTTTTATCTATGATTTATATTTTAATCTAATTCAAGAAATAACATCTTATAAACAAAAAATACTTTAGCCTAATAAATCAATCACTCCTCAAACAAGCCCTAGACTATGTTTTAAAATGGCCTTCCAAACAACCAAGATATTGAATGATCACACAACAAGGATGAGTGAAGGTATTAGCAATAGTTACCCTTATGGTCATTAGGCTATGAAATATTGTAGAATGAATTTTTTTTGTCTTATGTGCAGTTTCTTCCCATAACTTCCAACTATAGGATAATTTCACTAAATGATTGGACATAAAATTACCTTTATCTAGTGGGGGTGAGAGAATATCAATTTCCATGTGTCAAATTTGTAACTTAATTCTCAACCAATAGATATGAGCCTGAAGGGGAACCACCAAAATCTCTAATCTATTCCTTACTCTGTTCATGGATTTCTTTTGATCATTGGTTTTGTACCATTGGATGGTGAAGGATTTTAAGATCACTAAAGTCAACCTATAGGTACCAATGTATAGTGACCAATGGGTGTTTTTTGGATTCCTATCCCACTGGCCCTTACGTAACTAATAGATTTTTTTGGTGCTTGATTATGTTTAATCAATGTGTGTTAGATTAGAACTAATTTTAAGGGTTTAGCTAAATTTGGTCGTATATTAAGTGTTTACTTTAGTTGTGTGTATGTATGTGAAGTGTAATGTGTTACAACTTGAAATAAAAATTATTTACAATGAATTTAAAGGTAAATAAAATTTTAAAGTAGTAAATAAAACATTGTAAATAGACAGTAACAAGCATTCACTAATAATCAAGAAAATGCCTAGCTGTTAAGTCCCTATATGAATAGTATAGCCCCTTATTATGTTAGTGTAGACCCCCTTATTGTTATTATTGTACCCTTGTAACCCCCATTTTGTTATTATTGTGCCCTAAAATTATTATTGTTAGGTCGGCTAGGATTACATTGTGGCCCACTAGGATTACATTATGGCCCCATGGACTCCTATATATAGAAAGGAGGTTTTGTGAATTGTATCATCCAAGAATTGTTCATTTATGTAATGTACTGGAGGTTTCCCCCTCGAAGTGGCTTATTTCTAAGGCGTTCATATCTCTTTTCTTCTATTTTTGGAGCTGGTTACACAACATTTGGTATCAGAGCTTGGGATTCTAGGGTTTCGCTGCTCCAAACAGGTCATCGTGGAATTTTCACTATAAATTTTTTTCTGCGAAGTTTCAGAAGCTGAACTTTTTAGGGTGCGAATCCGAAATCCTGAGGAAGCTTGTCCAAAAATTTCAGAGCTTGGTTCGCAATATTTGAGGAGATATCATCTGTGGAAGTTAGGTATTTTTTCAGGCTCCTAAACAGGTCATCGTGGCATTTGCGCTATAAAATTTTTTTTACGAAGGTTCAAAGTCTGAAATTCATATGGTGCGAAGCTAAAATCCTAAGGAAATTTTTAAAAAAAATTCAGAGCTTGGTTCGCAATATTTTTGGAGATATGATCTGTGGAAGGTAGTGCTTTTTCAGGCTCCTGAATTGCATCTCAAAGAGGTGATCGTGGGAAACGTTCAATAACTCTTTCTCTGGGCATCGGATTGGAGTGCCGTAAAAAGTGGTCGCAATTACACAGACTGTAGTTTCTTGTCTATCAATTTCAGAGACAAAGGATGAAACAGTGAAACGTGGCAAGTCGTACAAGTGTGCTCTACTGAACTAGTCCAGAATTAGGTCATTGTGGGAGATTGGACACAACTTTGGCTTGGAGAATCCAAATCAGGTCAGACCTGTGGCATTCAAAATAGAATTCAGAGGGCTACTTCAGTGCTGAATTTTAGATATTGAAGATCTACAATCACAGAGATAATATAATTTCAATATCGAGCTCCTCAAAGCAAGAAAAAGGTGTGTATTGTTTCTTCCGAATTGCGTAAGTCTTGTTTGAAGAATCAAGTTGAATTGATTCCAAGGGCATATTGAAGAATTTTTGTCAGTAATGGGTTCTATTATGCCTCCAAAAATTAATTCCATACCCATTAAGCCCTCAGAAAGCTATACTATGATGCATGAGGAGGAATAATTGCAATATGAGATATCAAAATTACGGTACCAAGTGCAACAAGTTTCAATATTACGAAGAGCAATTGAAGATGAAATAGATGGTTTAAAAGCAGAAATGGAGGCTAAATTGGATGGTTTGAAGGATCAAATAATAGAAAATATGGATGATAAATTAATGGAAGATCACATCGAGCATCAACAACAAGTTCTCCAACTCTCAAAGGATAACCCAACTTTGGTGCAGAATCTAATGAAACAACAGGAAGATCAACATCACATCGAAAGAAGTTATGAAGAAGTCATAGAAACAAGAACTCGACAAGTACGATCAATTTCAGAATATCTCAGCAAGTGGAAGAACTTTCTTGTAAAATATTTCACATGGGAGGATGAGAATTTTATACAGAAGCATCAAGAAATAATCAAGCGTTGAGGACAACACTTGTTTGAAGGAGAGGGGCATGTTAAGTCCCTATATGAATAGTATAGCCCCTTATTATGTTAGTGTAGACCCCCTTATTTTTATTATTGTACCCTTGTAACCCCCATTTTGTTATTATTGTGCCCTTAAATTATTATTGTTAGGTCGGCTAGGATTACATTGTGGCCCACTAGGATTACATTGTGGCCCCATGGACTCCTATATATAGAAAGGAGGTTTTTTCATTTCTATCATCCAAGAATTGTTCATTCATGTAATGTATTGGAGGTTTCCCCCTCGAAGTGGCTTATTCCTAAGACGTGCATATCTCTTTTCTTCTATTTTTGGAGCTGGTTACACAACACTAGCCTACAAGGGTTTTATGCAAGAAAAATGTGGGTATGAAAGAGGGAAAAAGGTAGGATAAAATTGGTAGATAAAAAACAAAGGATAGAGATTACATTTGATTTAGTAAACTACAATGAACATTTTTCAGAGGTAACAACAAGAAAATAATGGTTATGGGTTGTCAATTAACCTCAAAAAAACACAAAAGAGAAAACAAAATGGAGACAACTTCTAATGAGAGTGATATGTCCTTAGCTCATAAAATCTAAGAAATAAGTAGGTGAATAGATGTGAAAAAAAAATGAGAGTGTTTCAACCAACCTAAAACAACAAACTAATAATTCATCCCCTAATACCCAACTTGATGGAGAAGTACTAGAATCCCTCTAGGGAGCTCTTTATTCCTCCTAATATTTTTAAGTTAAAAATATAAATGCTTGTAGAGATTATACTAATAATGGGGATCCCTAAACCATACAATATATAATAAACTTAAAAAGCTAGAAAAAATATGAGATTGTTATGCAACCATCTCACAAAATAGAAGAAAAGATAGATCAACGACTTAGAAATCAGCCTCTTTGAGGGGGAAACCTCCTTTACATTACATAAATGAACAATTATTGGATGATTCAAATGAAAAAAAAATACTTTCTATATATAGGAGTCTAAAGGGTTCGAATATAATCATATACTTTATTACAATAATAATGTAAGGGAACAACAATAACAATAGTGGGCTTCTATGGGGCACGATAATAACACTATGGGGACTACGTGGACACAACAATATAAATAAGGGGGCTACACTAAAAATAAAAATAAGGGGCTACACTATTATTATAGGCACCTAGCATTCCCCTCTCCTTCAAAAACGTGTTGTCCTCAACGCTTGAGTATTTATGGATTCCTCTCATCCTCCCATATCGAATATTCAACGGTAAGTTCTTCCACTTGATGAGATACTCTGAAATTGATCGATTTCGTAGTTGTCAAGTTCTTGTTTTTGTGAGTGCTTCAGGTTCCAATATTATTTTTCCTTCCTCCTCAAGTTTTGTCAATATTTTTTGAATTGGGATTCTTTCACCTATAACCTTCTTTAAGCATGAAACATGGAAAACAAGGTGCAGTCAAGAATATTCTAGAAGCTCCAATTTGTATGCCATAGTACCAATATTTCACAACATGTTTTAAGGACCATACTACTTTGGAGATAATTTATTATCCTTCTTAGATTTCTTGAGGGACATTTGTTTGTATGTTTGTAGCTGTAAAAATACCTAGTTGCCTACATCCAAACTTCTTTTGCTGTGATGTTGATATTCTTGTTGTTTAATTCGATTCTACGCCAAAGTTAGGTTATCCTTTAAGAGTTGGAGAACTTGTTTTTGATGATCGATGTGGTCTTCCACTGCTTGAAATTTATAATTTTCTATTAAAGATGATGTATGGATGGTGCATGATATCCATAAAGTGCCATAAATGGGGTCATTTTTGCTGCAGTGTGGAAGGAAGTGTTATACCACCATTTAGCCAGAGGTAACCACTTGACCCATTGTGTTTGTTTATCAAATACAAAGAAATGAAGATATCCTTCCAATTTTTTTTTCACTATCTCAGCTTTCCCATCAGATTGAGGATGATAGAATGAGCTATGAGCTAATCGCGTATCCAGAGAAGAAAATAATTACGTCCAAACATTTCCACGAAAAATGGGATCTCTGTCGCTTACAATAATCTTTGGGTTTCCATGTAGATTTTGAATTGTTTCCATAAATGAAGTAGCAAATATATTGCCTTTAAATGGATGAGATAATGCACAAAAGTGTACATACTTGGTAAGTCTATCAACTAACACATGATGAAACTCTTTCCTTCAAACTTGGGTAAACCTATGATAAAATCTATTGAAACCTCCTCCCAATGTTGACTTGGAATGGATAAAGGTTGTAGCAGACTCGAGGTCTCAATTGTTGATCTGAGTATAAATGTTAGTTTTTTTGTGCTATTTTCATTTTCAGATTTAAAATTTATTTTTTGATCTTATGCTTGCTCTCGATATGTTTCCTTCTTGCTTATGTGTGTCAATCAGGTAAAATTAACTGAGTTTTATGAGTGAAATCAAGAGCATCGACTATGAAATTAAAACTCTTAACAACATCAACATAAATAACAATAAACCATCAAAATTGATGCATCAACACAAAGTTTTAATGAAGGAGTTCACCCCTCCTGGGCTACATCTCCTTGGTCGAGCTTCCATGGCTTGGGCCTCTATATTAGCTCAATAGTGAAAAAATTATTGTTTACATGCATAAAATGCTCCTGAAACATACTCCAATGAGTTCAGAATGTCAAAATATATCAGAAATGACTATTCATTCACTTCGTTTGGCCTTCAACTAATCTAGGCATGGCCTTCCTTCCTGGTGGCCCTAAGCTTCAATTTTCTTAAAAGTGATAAAACCACCTGTATAATTGCTCCACTTCCTCTGCAACCTATTCCAATGTGTTCAAATCATGCCAATCTGCTACGAATGAGTCTTCCTGAGCCAAAATTAGTTGAAAAATTCTCAAGATATGGACAATTTAATTTTTCCCTAGAATCCTCGTCCAAATCCAAAGAAGACTCCAAATAACCCCGACAAACTGGTGGTTCCACCGAAACTGGGGGAACCTCCTAAAAATTTTCCATCTTTAAGCATGAGTTTAATTAACATTAATACTGTATCAAAGGTGGATAATGACTGATTAAATATGAACTAAGTGTGTTTTTTATGAGCATTGGTCGGCGGTCAAGTGGTAAGGTCACGTGGGGAGGAGGGCTGGCCTGCAGGCTGGCACCCTCCCTTCCGCCATCGGAGATCTATGTATAATTCAAATATATGTTGGGCGTAGAGGCTTTACAACCCCTGCCCCGTGGTCTGTTGGTAAATACATTGAGCTAGGAGTGGGAGGTCACAGCTTCGACCCGCCCTCCACCCATCCTATACACATGTTTTGCTACGGTTTACATACCCAAAATTTAATGTATTAACCCTACCATGCGGAATTTGCAATCAAAATTTTCGTGATGCTTATATAGCAGCTTATATTAACCCATGGTTTAAATAATGTAAGATTCCCAATTTTCCATTAGTTAATTGGAATATTAGAGTTCTTACTTTTCTTAATTAGTTAAGTAAATAAAAGGATGGAGGGACCCATAAACCCCATAGACGAATAAAATCCACTTATGTTGTGTGAACGTGGGTTATATAGATAGTGGATCAACATTATAGAGTAGTGGAGCATCTTATTAATGAAGGAAGAGTGGAGATCATGGAGCAATAAAGAGGAAGATGATGGAGATAGTGGAGGAATAAAAGTAAGATCATAGAGAAATAATGATGATGTGATGGAGGAAGTGGTTCATTAAATGCACACATGATGGAGGGAGTGGAGACTAAATGCAGAAATGATGGAGATCATGGGGAGACAACGCAGTCTTCATGGAGTCTAGTCGCCACACGTGCAGTGCAGTAATGAGGTGGGCCAAGGCTAGGGGAGGCTCACAAAGCATAAAAGGAAGGTGAAGGCAGCCATAGAGAGCATTCTAGATTTAGATCTTGTATTTTCATTTGACATTTATTTGCATGTTTGAGCTATTTAGCGGGTGTTTCCGAGCGGGAAGCCCACCCTTATCCATGGGGGAATTCAAGTGCCTACTCTGGAAAGGTCTTTGAGCAGCCATTCATCATCCAGAATTGGTACCACATTCAACCCCTCTCTTCAGCACATACAAATTCAGGAATTACGCATTCCTACTTGAGGGTTTGAGAGGAGGAAGGTAGTTTCTAGCAATTCATCTAGGAAACCTATGGAGGGATAAATACTTCACCTTGTGCTTCCATTTCAGTCTTCCAGGAGCAGCATTGTGACACTCAACATCAGGCCATCATTCTACACCTCCATGCAACATCAGCTCCCCCAGGAATTGCACAGTCCAACAGTGTAGATCTAGTGTAGGAAGGAAGTTCCAAGTATTTCAGATTGGAATCCTGTGAAGGATCATCCCCTCACTTTGGTGAGATTATTTCCATCAGCTATGAGCTATATTCCATCACCTAGTAGCAGGTTGCAGCTTCAACCCTCTTGATAGCGTAGTCCATTCAAACAGTTGTGTATTCAATAGCTGCAACTTGAGAGGAGGAAGGAGGAGCTAGATCTCAAGCTTCTAGCTTGGAGATCAGGAGAAGGGACCGGCCCTTCATGCATTGATATGATTGTGTATGATTGCCTCCCTTTTATATTTCAGTTCATGCCACAGATCTGCATACCCAACAGTTATAGAGGTGATTTTCCAAGGTGATCCAATCTAGAAATCATTTATGGGTTATTCTGGGTTTTCATCATAGAGCCCAAATTTGAAATCCTGACATTATCTGAGTTCTAGAATAGCCTTATCTACACATCCATTTTCATCCAACAGTTATATTCCCAACATTTCTAACAGGGACAATGCAATATGGCCTCTAGCAGAGAAACAATTATGCAATGTCTTCAGTGAGAGGACTTTAGGGTCAATCTAGCCATCTCTTTCGGCTTGAATGCTACTATTTTTTAGCAGTTTTGTACATTTTATTCCACCTCATGTTTAATAAAATGACTCATCTCTTTTGTCTATTTTTATGGTGTATTTATTTTATTTCTATATTGTTGTAGTTTCCAGCTATTGTGTTTTATATTAATGGCTTTTCCCTATTTTGGGATATTACAGTAGTATCAGAGCATGATCTTTGGCTCGACTTACGACCATTTCATGACATTAGAGGAATAAGAAGAAGAAGTAGAAAAATAAGAAGTCTTTAATTGCAGAAGGATTGAGTTTTGCCACACTTCTCTTCAGATCTATCTAGGATCTCACCATGGAGATCAAATAAATGAGAAGGGAAAGGAAAAAGGAAACCTCAAGAGGGTTTCAGAATGGAGAAGGTCCGAGCACATCCTATCAGCAGTATAAGCAATTGGCAGTGCAGAAAGTTCCAAAATGCCCTACTATGCCCACTTTCCTTGCAGAAGGAAATGAATGGCATCGAGATGTAGGATATTTGGAGCATGAGACTCTTAGTGATTATCTTGGAGAGTAAAAATCTCAAATTAGAGCATTCAAAGAGAATCTTACTTTCCAACAATTTTCCAGATTAAAGACAACTGGAAACCTCGTAGCAGTAATAGAAGAAGAGGGCATATGCAGAATAGAATCTTTCTACATAAATTTGATGGGTCATCCAAAAGCACAGAAAATTATTGGATGGACAAGTTAGATGATTTATTCCAGCTACACCTGGTAGCAGAAGTAGAGGATATTCAGATTGCAATGCTACACCTTGAGGGTGAAGAAAATTATTGGTGGTTCGACAGATTGAAACATGCAAGAGTGACTGCATATGTAAAGTTCACTCAAATATTGGTAAAGATGTTTAACAGAAGAAAACCAGAGGCACTTTCCATTGAGACATTTTCCAACATTGATGAGGAATTATATGAGGAGAAAAAAGAATATGTTAGCACTGATACTCCGGGAGAAGAGAAACTACCACCACCATCAGCTACAGTAGAGGTACTTGCATCAACGAGAGGAGCACTTGAATCTTTGCAATATGGTCTTGAGCATTCAAAATTGAGATTCCCAGTCATGATTCAAGAGGTGCATGAGGAAGAGGAATCATATAACAGTGTCAGTGTAGTAGTAGAGGAGAAACCATGACCATCACTAGCAGTTGGAGAAGTAATTGCACCGATTGGAGGAAATCTTGTAGCTTTGCAAGATGCTCCCAAGCATCAGCTGATCTAAGGTATGAAAAAATTTCCACCCCATATTATTTCATCACCTCAGCTTGAGATTTTTGGGATCATGCCATCAGAGAAATTGCATGACAATGAATTAGAGCACCTTGTTGATTTGGAGCATCAGACTATCACTGCATAGAGGACCCTTGACTTGTTCAAGGAGGATATGTATAGCCATCCTAATTTCACATTGTTGATATGCGCATAACACTTTGTGTTGGAGTGTGGAGTTTCAGAGGATAGGATGACCATAGTCCTAATCAATCCAATGCAGGACTATGAGTTCAACATTGTGTATGGAGAAGGCCATGAGACAACAGATGCACCATCATGGAGATCAACAACACTGTAACTGAAGAGCAGTGATGATATGGCAGCCCAATTATTCTTGGAGCATTCTGATGATCGCTTCACTTATGAAGCATTGGATGGATATATGGTGGATGGTAGACATATTGTGATGGATAACATTTTCCATTATCAGGATGGGGCCTTCTTGATGAGCATCTCGCAGCTCAAAGAGAAGCTTCTACCTACATCATATTCAGAACATCATGGGTTCTATCGGGCCATCAGTGAGAGGATCTCATGGAGAGACCTCAAGGGGGATGCACTTCAACATATCATGGAGTGCAAATATTTTCATCAGATTGGGGAGGATGGTATTCTCCATTGGGTGGATACCAAGTTGGAGTATGATAAGAGCCATCACCCATAGTTGGATGGATGGGTGAGGATGATGAGCAAGTGGTTGAAAGGCTACTTGTAGATTTATGACATGGGGTAACAAGAAGCATGGTTGCACTAGTTTCTCCTAGGTGAGTATGGCTACCACCTGACATTTCATATTTGTATGATCCATTCCTTGCATAGTACTGGTGTGATGCAGTAGCGAGAGGCATGGCTGCGCTGGTTACTGTTAAGAGAGTTTGGCCATCACATGAAATATCCTATGTCTATCGGTATATTATTTTTTGGGACATTGCATGGCACTCACATGATGTGGTAGCAGGTAGCTTAGTTATGGTGGTCTGATGTGACATTCTACATGTCAATCAATATATTGTTGCTCCAAGATTTGCATTGTGATGATGTGAGGCAGCAGAAAGAATCATTGCTACTCTGGCTACTCTTGGGAGAATATGGGTTTGCATTCTCCCATACCTTGCATGATGATGATGTAGGATGGAAACAGGAAGCCTTGCTGCATTATCTTATGTTAGGAGAGTATGGCCACCATACTTTGTATGATGATGAGGTGGTATGGAAGCAAGAGGCATATTTGTGGTGGATTCTCTTGAGAGAGTATGTTTAACATACTTGGTATGATGATGGTGTGACATGGAAACAAGAGGAATTGCTACGGTGGTTGCTATTGGGAGAGTACGCTCTCACATTTCACATGTCAACCCATATGTCTCTACTTCCTATTTTTCACAGTGTTGAGATGATGCTTGGAGCAAGCAAGGCCAACAGGTCCAAGGATTTGAGCATGGAGAGACACAATATATTCCATGTAGCATGGGTTGGAGAGATAGTTTATGAGTTGGGACTTTCCACTTGGGGAAGGAACCACTTCACTCCACATATCTCATGCACATAAGAGGCTCTCGGACAGAAGATAGTTGCCACTTGGAGATCCATTGATAAGGAGAGGAATCTAACTACATAGTTGGAGGCCATTCTAGACATTCTAGAGAGGCAGATATAGAGTTGGGCATACATAGCACATTGGAGCGGATGGGATACCTTCCATATCAGGATGCCACTTGGGAGGGAGATGGATTTCTGCAGCATCTACTTTTGCAGTTGCTTGAGGGAAAGTAACATTTTGGCAGGGAGGACTGTAATATTCCCATTTTCCATCAGTTAATTGGAATATTAGAGTTATTACTTTTCTTAATTAGTTAAGTAAATAAAAGGGTGGAGGGACCCATAAACCCCATAGATGAATAAAATCCACTTATGTTTTATGAATGTGGGTTAATTAGATAGTGGATTAACACTATGGAATAGTGGAGCAAATTATTAATGAAGGAAGAGTGGAGAGCATGGAGCAATAATGAGGAAGATGATGGAGATAGTGGAGGAATAAAATTAATATCATAGAGCAATAATGATGAAGTGATGGAGGAATTGGTGCATTAAATGCACACATGATGGAGGGAGTGGAGAATAAATGCAGAAATGATGGAGATAATGGGGAGACAACATAGTCTTCATGGAGGTTAGTGGCCATATGTGCAGCGTAGTAATGAGGTGGGCCATGGCTAGGGGAAGCTCACAAAGCATAAAAGGAAGGTGAAGGTAGCCATATAAAGAATTTTGGATTTAGATCTTATATTTTCATTTGACATTTATTTGCACGCTTCAGTTGTTTAGCTAAGTCTACAGTGTTTTTTAGTACACAGGTGTTCCCGAGCGAGAATCCCACCCTTATCCATGGGGGAATTCGAATACCTACTCTGGAAAGCTTTCTTTGAGTAGCCATTTATCATCCGGCATCGGTGCCACATTCAGCCCTCTCTTCAACACATACAGATTCGGAAATTACACATTCCTCCTTGAGGGTTTGAGAGGAGGAAGGTATTTTATAGAATTTTAGCTAGGAAACCTGTGGAGGGATCAATCATTCAACTTGTGCTTCCATTTCAGTGTTCCAGGAGAAAATTTGTGACATCTGACATTAGGACATCATTCTTCACCTCCATGTAGTAGCAGTTCCCCCAGGAATTTCCTACTCCAACAGTGTAGATCCAGTGGAGGAAGGAAGTTCCAAGTATTTCAACTTGGAATCCTGTGAGGGATCATCCCCTCACTTTGCTGAGATTATTTCCATCAGATGTGAGCTATATTCCATCATCTGACAGCAGGATACAAATTCATCCCTCTTGATAGTGCAGTCCATTCCAGTAGTTTTGTATTCAACAACTGCAACTTGAGACGAGGAAGGAGGAGCTAGATCTCAAGCTTCTAGCTTGGAGATCAGGAGAAGGGATCAACCCTTCATGCATTGAGATGATTTTGTATTATTGCAGCCCTTTTATCCTTTAGTACATGGAATAGATCTGCATACCCAGCATTTATATATTGCAAGTCCTGGGAGGGTTATTTTCCAAGGTGATCTAATTTGGAAATCCTTTCTGGGTTATTCTGCATTTTTATCATAGAGCTCGGATCTGAAATCTAACATTATATGAGCTCTAGAACAGCCTGATAGACACATCCCTTTTCAGCCAGCAGTTATATTTCCAATATTTCCAGGAGGGACAACGTAGTATGGCCTCCAACATAGAAACAATTATGCAGTGTCTTCAGTGAGGGGAGTTGAGGGTCACTCTAGCCATCTCTGTCGGCTTGAGTGCTACTATTTTTTAGCACTATTGTGCATTGTATTCCACCCCCTATTTAATGAAATGACTCAGTTATTCTATCTATTTTTATTGTGTATTTATTTTATTTTCATATTTCTACAGTTTTCAATTATTTTGTTTTATATTACTATGTTTTCCCTATTTTTGGGTATTACAAATAAATACGGCACCATGTAATTATATTTAATATGCGTATTAACATTTGAAACTCGGTTTATATCCAATGCGCCCTCCACCATATTCAAAATTTGGAGTTATGAAAATGTGGAATTATAATACTAAGTTTTGGAGTTAAATATTAATATTAAAATCTCTCTCTCTCTCTCTCTCTCTCTCTCTCTCTCTCTATATATATATATATATATATATATATATATAACCTTAATAAATAAATAAATAATTCCAACACATAATAATTCATCATGAACCCAAATTCAACCTTGGAGTACATTGGTCAATTTCACCTTCTCAATCCCAAACTGGTGAATCCTATTGTGACACTTGTCATAGTGCCACTGGACATAGAGTAAGATATTCCCTGCATGCTGACTGGGTTGCCATGTCATCAACCTATCACTGTTCTGTAATTTTTTTTTAATTTTCCTGTTCTGAACGACAGTCAGAAGGCTATAACTTCTTCATTCAAAGTTCGTTTTTGACGAAACAAATTGCACCGGATTCCTAGCGACGGGTCGGTCGCTGCTGTTCAGTTTCCAAATAATTCTAAGCAATTTAATTTTTGAGCTTTTACACTGAGCCTCTGATCATTCCTCCCCACTAGAAGCCTTTTTGACCCAAAAAGCTTTCTGATTAATGATCATGTGGATGAGGCTACTGTTCACTCACCCTTCGAGTCTTTATCCACTGTAATTTTCCCAATTTCATAAAATGGAGCTTTTCACAAAAAGTAAGCTTTTTCCTTGATTATTGTGACCTTCTCTTGTTGTTATTAACACATTCATGATGAATTTTTTTTGAATTTTCATAGCAACAAGCTATTATTTCAAAAAAATTATTTTTCCTCCCTTCGTCATTAATCAAAGAAAACTTAAAAATTGTCTCACCTTGCACACTGTCACCATGGTGATTCTTAGTTGATCTCGCTTTGTACTTGCATCGTCCCTTGACCAAGTATCTTCGCCATTGCCATGTACCTTTTGGAAACCAATAACAAGAATTTGTGGAGCCCATGCCTCCTTTTCCAAGGTATTTTGTCACTTTTTCTTTGACCTTTGCACCGTCTTGCATCTACATCTTGTTTCCAACACTACTCAACATTGATGTTGACTACTACAAATGTGTCACATATTTTTCACCTTCTTTCAAAAGAAACCTGTTAGAATCCCGAAACATCTCATTACAAGCATAAGAATCTTTTTGAAAGGTTTTATTCAAAACATCTCTTTGTTTGATCATTAAAAAATGTCAAATTATGACTTTCATTCACTATCCTCTTCATTTCACTTGCATGTATAAGAGACAAAATTGTCTTCTTCCTATGCGCACTAATTATGTACTCAATACCATCTTTAAAAAAGTGATAATTATTCTCATGGTGATGAAATAGTGCTTTCCTACCATACAGATAAGGACTTCCCAAAACAATACCTAATATCTCAAGCGACGCCACATCAATTTCAACTTCATCAAGAAAGTTTGAATTGATGGAGAATATTACTAAGCACTTCCTTGTAACCTGCAAGTTTGAATTCTTGCATATCCAACCCAAAATATATGTTCTTGGATGTATAATAGTTTCAAGGTCTATATTCTTAACCAAGTATTCGGAAATCAAGTTAGCTTGTGACCCACTATCATAAAGTGTATGAATCTTGGTATGTTTAGAGCCAACTCTAATATGGAAAAGTTCTATTTTGTATCTTCATCATGAGTAACATTTGAAAATTTTGAAGAACTAGTGCTTGCAATATGTTTGCCTTTCAAACCCATGGTTGTAATCTTTGTCTCATCTCTTGAATCTGAGCCTAAATCATGTTCAACTATATCAACTATTTTCCACTTTTCTTTGGCTTTCAGTTTGTTTGCCTTCAACACTGGATGAAGTTGCCAAAAATGGTCTTCATCATGGCCATTATTTGAAAAATTTTTACATGAGAGTTTTTTGTTCTCTCTTTTTACAGAGCTATTTCTCTTTCCTCTTCCATAAAAATTTCCCTTTCCTTTACCCTGAGTTTCACTTTTCTCATTTATGTTTTGTTTCCCTGTTGCTTCTAAGTGTGTGGATTGAACACAGACTTCATCTATGTTTGTCGGATTAAACATGAGAATAGTGTGCCTATGGTAGCTGTGAAAACCCCCAACATACTCTAACAAATTTTGTTGAGAATATAAATTAATACCCAAAATTAGAGCTCTTCTCCTAAATTCATGAGTATAATCTTGAACACTCTTCCCTTTCAAATGTCTAAAATTTTTCCAATCCATAATTTCCTTTTGCATGTAAGCTAAGGGATAGAATTTCCTTTTAATGTCAGCAATAAAACTTGACCAAGACATAGAGATCTTATCATATTTTTTAATCTCTTCTTGAGTCCTTTCTTCCCACCATACAAGTGTAGATCCTTCCATCCTCTAATAAGGCAATTGAATATTTATGTCATCTTCATGAAGGTTCTGAATCCTACAGTACACCTTCAATTGATGTATCTAATTTTCAAGCCTCTCTGAATTTACCTCACCATTATACATTGGAAGCTCAAATTCGACATCAAGTTTGAGTAAGGGTGTCTCTCCTTTTGTGGCTTTTGAGTGAGTGTGATTGGTTTTTTTGGTGGAAGTGGAAGATGATGCCAATGGAGATCATGAGGATGATGAATCTGGTGGAGATGGAGGTGGATTTCCTCCAATTCCCTTTGAACTCTTCTCTTAATCCTTCTTATCATGTGAAGTTCCTTCTCCATGTGGAGGTTTATAACTTTCTCCTACCATCCCAACAGTAAATTCATCAAACATAATTTTAACCATCCTCTTTGTGTCATTGAAGTCTCTCTTGACATCATCCTCTTTTGAATAACCTTGAGTCTCTCCAACACCTTATGTAATGGCTATGGATTCAAGCTCATCTTCTAATTCTTGTACCTCTTCAATCAACTCAACTTCTTGTGCAATTTGTACCTCCTCAATCTCAGTTTCTTGAGACAAAACTTGAGGTGCTTCAAGTGCAGCTATTAGTGGAACTTAGGGTGAAGATGGTGCTCTTGTATCTCTCCTTCTTTTGGTCCTAATATGAGGACTTGAAACCAAAAATTTCCTTTCACCTCTCTATAACTTTAACCTTGTCAGCATCGCAAATTTTAAACCATTAAACTTGCACAAAACTCAAGCAACTATCAAGCAAATAACCTTGCATTTCAACCAAGATTTGATACCAAATTGATCTGAGTATGAATGTTAGTTTTTCTATGCTAATTTCATTTTCAGATTTAAAATTTATTTGTTGATATTACGCTTGTTTTCCATATGTTTCCTTGTTGTTTATGTGTGTTAATGAGGTAAAATTAACTGATTTTTATGAATGAATTGAAGAGCATAAAGTAAAAAAATAAAATTCTGAACAAAAACAACATAAAGAACAACAAACCATCACAATTGATCCATCAACACAAATTTTTTATGAAGTAGTTCACCCCTCTTGGGCTACATATGCTTGGTCCAGCTTCCATGGATTGGGCCTCTGTATTATCTAAATAGTGAAAAAATTTCTGTTTAAATGCTTCAAGTACTCCTGAAACATACGCCAATGAGTTCAGAATGTCAAAATCTATCAGAAATGATTATTCATGCACTCCATTTGGCCTTCAACTAATCTAGGAATGGCCTTCCTTCTTGGTGGCCCTAGGCTTAAATTTTCTTAAAATTGATAAAAACACCTGTCGAATTGCTCCACTGCCTCCGAAACCTATTTCAATGTGTTCATAGCATACCAATATGCTAGGAATGACTCTTTCTGAGCCAAAATTGGTCGAAAATTTCTTAAGATATGGCCAATTTAATTTTTTCCCTAGAATCCTCCTCTAAATATGGAGAATACTCCAAATAACCCTGACAAACTGGTGGTTCCACCGAAATTGGGGGTGCCTCCTAAAACTCCGCCATATTTAACTGTGACTTTAATTAATATTGATCCTAGATTAAAGGTGGATAATGACAAATTAAATGTGCACTAAGCGCATTTGTTATGAGCGTTGGTCGGCGGTCGAGTGGTAAGGTCACGTGGGGAGAAGGGTTGGGCCCCTCCCTTCCACCATCGAAGATCCGCATATACCTCAAATATATGTTGGGTGTAGAGGCTTTACAAGCCCTACCCCATGTTCTGTTGGTAAAGACGTTGATTTAGGAGGGGGAGGTCACGGTTTTGACCCGCCCTCCACCCATCCTATACATGTTTTGCTATGGTTTACGAACCCAAACTTTAATGTATTAACCCTACCATGCGGACTTTGCAGTCGAAATTTGTGAGATGCATATATGCCAACTTATATTAACCCATGGTTTAAATAAATATGCTACCATGTAATTATATGCAATATGCGTATTAACGTTTGAACCTTGGTTTATATCCAATGCGCCCTCCACCATATTCAGACTTTGGAGTTATGAAGATGCGAAGTTATAATACTAACATTCGTAGTTAAATATTAATATATATATATATATATATATGATATTAGACCATATAAAATATTAATAATAAATATATATAATGTATATATGAATCCGACCTTAATAAATAAAAAAATAATTCCAACACATAATAATTCATCATGAACCCAAATTCAACCTTGGAAGACATTGGGCAATTTCACCTTCTCAAATCCAAACTAGTGAATCATGTTGTGACACTTATCATAGTGCCACTGGGCATAAACTGAAGAATATTTCCTACATGTTGACTGGGCTTCCATGTCATCAACTTGTCACTGTTATGCAATTTTTTTGAAAAATTTGCCTATTCTAAACGGCAGTCAGCAGGCTATAATTTCTTCATCCAGAGTCAGTTTTTGATGAAACTAATTGAACCAGATTCTTGGCAATGGGCCAGTCGCTGTCATTCAATTTCCAACAAATTTTCAGCACTTTTATTTTTGATCTTTTACACTGAGCCTCTGATCAATTGCCTCAACTTTATTTTTTTGGTAGACCAAAAATTCCTCCATGAACTTTTGAATATCAGATTTAAGGCCATTCCCAAAAAATTATTTCTTGACCCTATGGCAAGTTTTTAAAAATCCCAAGTGTCCTCCTAAGGGAGAGGTGTGAAATTCAAAAAGAATATTTTGTTTTAGTTGGGAATTCTTACAAAGATATAAGCAAATATTTGTACCATAAAGAATAAATTTTCCAGCTAAATGTATCAGATTTACTGGGATATTGTTGAAGCTTTTGAATGAGTGTCCACAATTCTTCATCATTCTTCCACTCCTCCCTTGCTTCAGTTATCCAACCTAGTTGGATAATAGAAATGGCACAAAGAAATCCTTCCATGTCCTCATCCTTTCTTGAGATTGCATCTGCAGGAACATTTAGCTTCCCTTTTTTGTAGATGATTTCAAAGTCGTAATCCAGCATCTTTGTGACCCATTTTTTCTACTCTTCTGAAGATACTCTTTGTTCCAAAAATTATTTAAGACTATCATGATCTGTTTTTACCTTGAAGTGTCTTCCCATTAGGTAAGGTCGTCATTTCTTTAGTGAATGTAGTATTGCCAACATTTACTTCTCATAAATAGATTTCTCTAAATACTTTACTTTGATTGGATGAATTTCAAAAGAAATGGGTCTTCCTTCTTGCATTAAAACAACACCAAATCCATTTTCTGAGGCATCACATTCCACAATAAATGTTTTTGCGAAGTCTGGCATAGATAAGACTGGTGCTTGGAAAATTTTCTCTTTAAGATGTTCAAAGGCCTTAGATGCTTCTAGAGTCTAAGAAAATGCATCTTTCTTCAATAATGTTGTTAGAGGTGCTGCAATTCTCCCATAATTCTGAACGAGCTTGTGATAATACCCTGTTAACCCAAGAAATCCTTGCATATCCTTTAGGGTTATGGGTATTTTCCATTCCTTAATGGATTTAGTTTTTCTAGGGTATAGCTTAACACCCTGATGAGATACAATACGACCCAGATATTCCACCTCCTATACTCCAAAGAAACATTTGGAGGTTTTTGCATATAATTGTTTCTCTTCCAATAGTTTGAGCAGCGTGCCAACATGTTGACACGGATCCTTCCAAGACTTTATGTAGATTATTATATCATCAAAAAATACTAACACAAACTTTCTAAGGAAGGGTTTGAAAATGGAATTCGTCAACGCTTGAAATGTAGAAGGTGCATTGGTACGGTCAAAATGCATGACCAAAAATTCATAATGACCCTCATGAGTTATAATGTTAGGTCCATATAATACTATTGTATCCCCTTATTTTTATTATTAATATAGCCCTCTTATTATTATTGTTGTGCCCATGTAGTCCCCATATTGCTAGTATTGTGCCCCATAGAATCCAAGTATTGTTATTGTTGCGCCATTACATTGTTATTGTTATTTCAGCTAGGATTATATTGTGACCCATTGGACTCCTATATATAGAAAGGAGGTTTTTTCATTTGTATCATCCAAGAATTTTTCATTTATGTAATTTAAAGGAGGTTTCCCCCTTGAAGTGGCTAATTTATAAGGCATTGATCTCTCTTTTCTTATATTTTTGGAGTTGGTTTCATAAAATTTGGTATCAGAGCTTTGGATTCTAGGGTTTTGCTACTTCAAATAGGGCATCGTGGAATTCTAGCCATAATTTTTTTTCTACAAAGGTTTAGACACTAAAAAAAACCCATTTGCGAATAAATCCTAAGGAAATTCATGTAAAAATTTCATATCTTGGTTCACAATATTTTCGGAGATATGATCTGTGGAAGTTCAGGTTTTTTAGGCTCCCGAATTTCATTTAAAAGAGGCGACCTTGGGAAAATCATCATAACTCTCTCTTCGAGCATTGGATTGGAATTATGTAAAAAATGGTTGAAAATACACAAATTGCAGTTTCGTTTGTATCAATTTCGGAGCCGAAGGAGGAAACGGTGACAAGTGGCACACCGTACAATTTCACTCTACTAAAACAATCCATAATTAGGCCGTTGTGGGAGATTGGATATAAATTTATCTTGAAGAACCCAAATCAGGTTGGACCTATCGCATTGGAAAGAAGATTCAGAGGGATACTATAGGACTAAATTTCTAAAATTACAGATATAATTCAGGTTTAATATTGACCTCCCAAAAAGAAAGAAAATGGTGTATATTTGTTTTTTTTAATTTTTTAACGTTTGCTTGAAAAAATAGTTTGAAGTGATTCCAAGGGCATATTGAAGCTGATATCAGTATCAAGTTATATAATTCCTCCAAAAAATAATTCCGCACCCATTAAGCATTAGAAAGCTCTATTATGACGCATGAAGAGGAATATTTGCAGTATGATATATCAAAATTACGGTACAAAGTGCAACAAATTTCGATCTTACAAGGAGCAATCAAAGATGACATAGATGGCTTAAAGGAAAAAATGGACACTAACTTGGATGGTTTGAAGGATTAAATGAAAGCTAATATGGATGATAAAGTAGTGGAATATCACATCAAGCATCAACAACAAGTTCTCCAACTCTCAAGGGATAACCTCACTTTGGTGCAAAATCGAATGAAACAACAGGAAGATAAACATTGTAGCGAAAGAAGTTTTGAAGCAGTCACAGAAAAAAGAACTATACAACTAAGAAATATATCAATGTCATAGCATCTCAACAAGTGGAAGAACTTACCCACTGAAGATTGCACATGGGAGGATGAGAATTTTATACAAAAGAATCCAGAAATAAGCAAGAGTTGAGGACAAGACTTGTTTTAAGGAGAGAGGCATGTTAGGTCCCTATAATACTAGTGTATCCCCTTATTTTTATTATTAGTATAGTCCCTTTACTGTTATTTTTGTGTCCATGTAGTCCCCATATTGTTAGTATTGTGCCCCATAGAAGCCCACTATTCTTATTGTTGTGCCCTTACACTGTTATTTTTATGTCGATTAGGATTATATTGTGACCCATTGGAATCCTATATATAGAAAGGAGGTTTTTTCATTTGTATCATCCAAGAATTGTTCATTTATGTAATGTAAAGGAGGTTTCCCCCTTGAATTCATTTATTTCTAAGGAATTGGTCCCTCTATTCTTCTATTTTTGGAGCTGGTTTCATAACATATAAATGTTGTTTTCAGAATGTATTCAGTATTCATTCTAATTTGATGATAACCTGAATGAAGATCCAACTTGGTGAAGTAAATTGATCCATGTAATTCATCCAACAATTCATCAATGACATGAATGGAAAATTGAAATTTAATAGTGAGCTGGTTGAGCTCCCTATAATCTATACACATGGGACATGATCCATCCTTCTTGTGTACCAATACTACTGGAGCAGTGAAAGGAATTTGACTAGGTTGAATTATACCAGCCTCTAGGATTTCTATAATCATACGTTCAATTTCACTCTTTTAGTCATAGGGATATATGTAAGGACTGATTTTTGGAGGAACACTGCCTGGAATCAAATGAATAACATGATCATGATCAAGAATAGGTGGGAGCCCTTTGGGAGTCTCAAACACCTTGGAATGATTGTCTAAGCCATTTTGGAGAAATGGAGAAATAGAGGATTTCGATGTTTGAACCTGTAGTGAGAATAATTGTGCAATTAATCCTCATTGTTCTTTATTTAGAAGCTTTTTCATGACATTAGAGCAGATTATCTTTCCCGGTTTCCTTGCGATACCCTGTAATTCAACTTCCTTTCCTTCCCAAAAAAAGTTCAAGATAATTTCTTGAAAATTAAAATCTATAATCGCCAAATATTGTAACCATTGGAATCCTAGTACAAAATCAACATCACCCATTGGAATAGAAAAAATTGGACTATTCAATACAAATTCGCACATGGTTAGCTTGATATTATGGAACTTTCCAGAGAAATTTATAGTTCCTCCATTTGAAACCATCACTTGACATTCTGATCTTGGATTAGGAAGCAATTCAATTCCTTGGATATCTTAAAATGAACAAAATAATGTGTACTACCCGAATCAATCAACACTATTACCATTTTTTTTATTGATATATCCTTCTATCTTTCAGATTTTAAGGAGTCGTAATTTCTGCCAATGCATTACAAGGTATGGTTGGACTCATTTCTTCCTTCTCTGGGGTTGGTTCCTGGTGTATATGCTCCTCTTTTGATGTTTCTTGTTCCTTTTCTTCATCCTCTTCACAATCTATGTAAAATAATTTCTTCTTGATGTACTTATGACCTTTAGTGTATTTTCTGTCATAACTATAACAAAACCCGTTTCTATTTTTTTCTCCAATTTTTGTGGTGTCAATCTTGTAGGTTGTGTAATTCTAGGAGAAACAACATTTCCATATTTATAGTTGTGATTTGCAGACTTCCTTGTTGCCATAATTTTTCTTTCAGCTTTTCTTGCCACCCTGAATGACTTTTCCAATGAATGAGGTTCCCAAAGGCGAGCCTCATGTTCGATGTTATCCTTTAAAGTAATTATGAATACATCAATATGATTCTCCTCTGTAATATATACTACCCTGATATTCAATTTTTGGACGTCCTCAATGTGCTCTGCCATTGAACCCTTTTGTTTGAGATTTATCAACTAGATAAAGAAGGTGTTACTCTTTGTATCCTCATAATGTGCTACCATTTCCTCCATAAAAATTGACCAAGTGACAAATGGTTCACAAGAAAAAAACCATAAATACCATACATACTAACTGGGTTCTAAATATAAAGTTTCAATGTGTACCTTTTCTATGTTTTGCACATTATGGAGATCAAAATATTGCTCCATCTGTAGTATCCATGTTACCGGATCCTTGCCATCAAACTTCCTCATATAGATATTTGGAATATGGTGGGTCTTAAATCAAACATTATATTCTATGAAATAATGATTGACATTTATTTTTTTCTCATCATGATCTTCATCTACTTCCTTTTCTCCATTAGAAATCATTTCTCGTAGCAACTTTTTCAAACTTTCCTTCAAACCTTCCATGTCTTCTTTTAGATCATTCTTCATGTTTTCCATGTTTCCTTTAGGTTTTTCCTCTATACCATCGATCTTCACTTCCATGCCATCCATATTAGCTTCCACTCCTTTATTCAAAGCATCCATTTAAGTTTCCATATCATTTTTGTTTACTTTTTTCGAGATCCACATTTGTTGCACTTGGTCTCGTAATTTGGATATATCATGTTGCATTTCTTCCTCTTAATGCATCATGTTTGAGCTTTTTGAGGGCTTAATGGGTGTGGAATTATTTTTGGAAGGAATTATAGAACCCAATATTGATATCAATGGTTCAATATACCCTTGGAATCACTTCAAACTTATTTTTTAAACAAAAGGTATGAAATTAAAAAAAAACACACTTTTTTCATGCTTTTGAGGAGCTTGATATTAAGCCTTATGTATCTCTGTGATTTTGGATCCAAAACATTTTAAATTTGGTCCTGTAGTATCCCTCTCAGTCTTATTTCCAATGCCATAGGTGAGACCTAATTTGGATTCTTCAGGAAAAAGTTATGCCCGATATCCCACAATGACCTAATTATCGGCTCGTTCAGTAGAGCGAACTTTTACAGAATTCCACGTGTCACTGTTTTGACCTTCTCCCATGAAATCAATACATAAGAAGTTATAGTCCGTGAAATTTCAACTATTTTTTGCAGAATTCAAATCAGATTCGTGAATCAAAAGTTATGATAATTTTCCCTCGGTCAGCTTTTTGAGATGAAATTTAGGAGCCTGCAAAAACCCTAACTTCCACAGATCTTGTCTTTGAAAATATTGCGAACCAGGGTCTGAAATTTTTGCACAAATTTCATCAATATTTCAGCTCCACGTGGTAACAATTTCATCTTCTGAATCCTCGCAAAAAAAAAATTTATATCAAAATTCCAAGATGACTGGTTTGAAGAAGCGAAATCCTAGAATCCTAAGCTCTGATACTAAAGGTTATGCAACCAGCTCACAAAATAGAAGAAAAGATAGATGAACGACTTAGAAATCAGCCACTTTGAGATGGAAACCTTCTTTACATTACATAAATAAACAATTATTGGATGATTCAAATGAAAAAAAACCTACTTTCTATATATAAGAGTCTAAAGGTTCCCAATATAATCATAGCCTACATAATAATAATAATGTAAGGGCACAACAATAACAATAGTGGGATTCTATGGGGCAAAATAGTAACACTATGGGACTACATGAGCACAACAATAATAATAAGGGGGCTACACTAACAGTAACAATAAGGGGCTACATTAGTATTATAGGGACCTAACAAATATATTTGGAATTTTTGACCAATGTAAAAAATTGACCTAGAAATAAATTAACCAGTACATAATAGGGGTAGAACTTTCATTGACCAGTGCATAAAATGCACCCAAATTTTGATAATGAAAATATTTAATGGATAAATGAGGAGAAAACCTCTCCAATTTATAATATAATTATCGCTAGATTCTATGAGGTCAAATATTATAAAATATTTGTTGGGCCAAATCAAGATCTAACTAATGAGGAAATTTATTATTATTTATGAGAGGAAAGGGTTAAAAATAATGGTTAATTACCTTTACTTGGGTAACTAACTCGAAAATAATGATTTATTGATTTGATTAATGAAAACAATTCTTACTTTTTGTAAGTTCGGCTGGTGAGACATGCTCGGGGGGATTGAACTTCCGATTACTTGGATACACAAGGGCTTGCCACCATGATTTTTTCCAATTGTGCTACCACACACAAACCATTAATGAAAACAATTCATAAATAAATGATTTATTAGATTATTTACAATTGATGAAGGGTAACTTCCATTAAATTCTAGACCTGTAATATATAAAATGTGAAAATGGAGAGAATAAGGACAATACAATCACTCACAATTCGCAATTAACACCAAGATATTCTCTCAAAAACCTTTTTGGGAGAATGTCTAGCTAGAAGGTGAGGCTAATATGCATTGTTTTTTCTCGAATGGAAATGGGGCAAATACGAAGGATAAAGAACGACTTATGGAGTTACTTGAGACTTGTGGTCATTCAGCTACTATAGAATAAAAATCCCCTCTATTCAACTCTCTCTCTCTTTATACACTCCTATCTATTCTTCTCTAATGTGGAAAAAAATATACTCGAATATAATGGAACACCTTCTCCTTATAGTGGCTTGATTATGACACAACCCAATAACCAACTTGTGGTTGAGTTTGACTACTTAAACTCTTAACTAGAGTTACAACTTGACTTTTATAGAATATTATTCATAGTGTTCATGTTGCTATACCCTTTCCATGAGTAATGTGGCATGGCATGCTATTCTCTTGAATTATGGTGAATAATCATGATAAGTAAATTTCCAGGGAGCATAACTCTGGTTCCAAACTTAATTGACATGATTAATGCATTGTTTCGAAGGTCATTGAGTGTATAAAAATTCCATGGGGTTAAACACTTTCGATGAAAATATATACCATAAAAAATGTCATTTAAGGCCTAAGAATGACCCTCATTAGAGAAATTTTGAGTTCTAAAATGGGTCTCCTAAGGAATATTATAAAATAACACTAGAAATAATAAAACAAGATTAGACTACATCATAAAATTTTAGAAGGAAACAAGAAAAACTAATTTTCAACTTATCTCACGATTTTACTCAAATTTCAAGAGAGAACTCATTGAATGCATAATTTAATTCCGCATCCAAGGAGTACCCATGTTGCATACTTTTGATGGACCCTGTTACATGAAAAATGAGAAATACATGAAAAAGTATGATTGTAATCACGTTTTTCATGTATTTTTCTTTTTTCTTGTGTAGGAGGGTCCATCGAAAATATGCAACATGGGTACTCCATGGCCAAGGAATTAAAGTATGCATCCAACGAGTACTCCTCCTCAAAATTTGAGTAAAATTGTAGAGAGATAAGTTGAAAATAAGAGGTGAAAATTTTATTTATTTATTTATTTACTAATATTTTTAATCTTTTACTCAAAAAAAGGTGAATCATGTCCCATGGTTGACATAATCATCTTTATCCTATTGGTTCTTATAAATTTTATTTTCTTTATACTTCTTTGTTTTGAGGCCCATTTTGCAGCTAATTGGAATATTGATTTTTGTTTTTATCACCTAGGAGTTGAATAAATGGGTAAGGAGGCCCATGCATATTAAAAATATGAATAAAATCCCTCATAATGTGAAAAGCGATCAACATAGGAGCTGGATTTCACACCCTCATGTGTGAACAGGGACATTTTCATGCGGACAAAGT